>VWZG01003148.1:200842-211851 GCA_013396735.1 Grallaria varia
ACAGACAGACAGACAGACAGACAGACAGACAGACAGACAGACATACTTGTGACTGTATTTAATTTATAGTTAGTAGCCAGATGTTCAATGAAATTTTTCTCATAGATAAAGAGAACAGCTTGTTCTTTATATGTTTGTCCTTTCCCCAGGCCATTGAGATGCAAGCACAAGAGAATAATTGTTCTCTCCTTAGATACTCCTCTTCAGGTAATTTGCTTGCACAGTAACCCCTTGAAATAAGCCCTGAAGGTCCAGCAGTTCTGGAAAACAACAAAGTCAAAATCCCTTTAGAAGCCCAGGAGTCTCCTTGCTGTGGTCAGAAGAGAAAATGGATATTTCCAGCATTCAGTTCATCTCATCCTGCAGGAAACACTAAAATCTCCAGTAGGAATCACATCATTAAAATGCCACCTTTTCCCCATCACTTCACTTCGGCTGCAGACACCTGTATTTACAGGAATGCTACAATAATACTCAGTCATAATTTTTTGGCTGTGTCCTTCTCAGCTTCAGGTGACTTTACCCGACTCCCTTTATTCGTGCAGGTGTCAATGCTTTTCATGATGTCTGCTGGATTTACCCAGGTAAACCAGAGGACTGCAGAAAGGGTCAGGTTGGAAGGGACCCACCGGTCCCACCTCCCTGCTCAGACAGGTCCAGCTTGCTCAGGATTGTGTGCAGACAATTTTTGAATATCTCCAGGGTTGGAGACTTCACAGCCTCTCTGGGAACATTTTCCAGTACTCAGTTACCTTCACAATAAGTTCTTCCTTGTAAAATAAGCAATTACCACTGTTGTTTCATCTTAGTCTGTAATATCAAAATCATAAACATGTTACACGGGTCTGACCACAAAAAAATTGTGAAGGTCCTGTCATATTTATGTCTATTCTTTATAAATATATATATACTTATTAATATATATACATATTAAGTATATCATGTCTATTTAAGTCACATTTTTGACAAGAGAAAATTTTAAGGTGATTTAATATTTTTTCATGGTGCTATTGTAAAGCAAAGGGCTATTACTTCTGCATCACAATCCTGAGACTCTTTGTTGATGTGATAAGTAAAAGCATTAAAAAAGAAAAATAAATTATGTTTAGGATACGTAAAAAATGGTCTGTCCTGCAAGTAAATTCAGTTGAAAACTTTCACTGATTTTTCTTTTCATCGTCTTCAGCATTTTGAAAAGTAAAAATTACTCTCTCTGATGGATCTTATAAAACACCTTAGGAGTTAATTTTCTCAATAAATCATCTTCGTATCAACACTTCTGAAGAAAAATAAAAATTGAAAACAGTATTTTTATTAATCATTCTTTGAAACTGTCTTGATTTGAAAAATAATAATTGACAAACGAACTTCTCCTGTTTCTTGATCTTTGTGACAGTATAAGGCACATAATGACTTTAGTTACCTTATGAAGAAATATAATTTCCCAATCATTTATATTTATTTTATGCAAATATATCTAATTTTAAGTTTAAGCGCTGAGAGAAGATGAATTTATTGTTGAGTGAGACTAGAGTTCACAGCAGAATAAACACACTGCAATAATTTTTATGCATCTAACAGGCAGTTATTGTTTCTCCTCTACACATATACACTGATATTTTTAGAAGTTAAGAAGAGTTCATTGTCTTCTGACCAAAGGTCTAGTTCGCATTTATAAACTTAACACAATCTTTTTTAAATTATTGGAAGCTTTTCATGAGTTTAATAGTTTACAATCAGGTCATTTAGTGTAATTCTTATTAACTGCTTTGTAATCAAACTCAAGGGTTTCACTAGAGGACATTTTTATTGCCTTGCATTGAAAATTCCCAGCATTTTAAATTGCATCTTTAATATAACTCGCTATAATGAACAGATATTGTCTCTAGGGAATGCTGACAGAAGTGTTGAATTTGAATCCACAAATTCTGGATATACTTGCATGCGTTGCTTTACTTAATTACAGTTAAATAAGTATTAAATCATTTTCTCATTTTCTCTGGCTAAAATTAATTAGTATTCTCAAATTAAAAATATAATTACAGATGAAGACAATTGTTTTTTTGGTACTGAAAAATTTGGGTTTGGGTTGGAAAGGTCCTTTAACAGTCATCCAGTTTCAGCCCCTGCCATGGGCAGGGACACCTTCCACTAGCCCAGGTTGCTCCAAGCCCCCTCCAACCTGGCCTTGGACATTTCCAGGGATGGGGCAGCCACAGCTTCTCTGGGCAACCTGTGCCAGGGCCTGCCCATCCTCAGCATTAAAAAAAAAAATCTCCTTTATATCAAGCCTACCTTTACCCTCGTTCAGTTTGGAGCCATTGCCCCTTGTCCTGTCAGCATGGAAATGTTGTGTGGGATTGTGACAAAGGCATTACAGAAGTCAGAGAGATGACATCAGTCAGCTGTTGAGTTTTTGATCCTTCATTAATTCCTTCTCCAATTAAACAAATAAACAAGAGAACAGTTTGGAGAAAATTTCCAATGTAAAATATTCTTCTCTGTCTCCAACATAATCATATTGTGCCTTAAAACAATTTAGTCAACAAGTAAATGGGGAAAGAAAGAGATTTGTTGAATTTTTGCTGTCTTAGCCAAGTATTCTTTCAAAGGTACTTTGCTGCTTCTAATTAACAGGCAAATTAAACAGTCAATTCAAAATTTTCATCTACTTTTAGATTTTTTCGTGATAGAACTAAATGTCCCACAAACAAACAAACAAAGACTCAAAACGGCCTGTCTTAAATACAGATCCTATCAAATATAAACAACATAACTGACAAAAATGCACCCAAGTCAAAAACCTATTCAGAATTTCCGTAATGTTGGGGAAAATTTTTTCTCAACTGCCCTTCTAGAGGATTATCAAAAAAGGAATGTAGATGTGCCAATAAGGACACAGTGAGGCAGTTCAGCAGTGACTATGTCTGTGGTTCCTCTGATTGCTCTTTGCTCAGATTTCAACAAATGTGTTTCAAAGTTGCTTCGGATGTGAATGGAAGGGGAGCAGCTGATCCAACAGGAAAGGAAAGCTTTTTAAAGGTTATAGAGATTTCTTGCAGCCTTTGTTTTCTGTGCCAGACTTCTCTTTAAATAGGCTTAGCACAGTGACAAAAGTGTATCAGTAATGAAACCATGTTCTCAAGAGATAATCTTAAAGACCTTGACTTTATTTTTGTGATGATCCTCTCTCAAACAATTCCACACCTGAGAAGAGTAAAATAATATTTGCAATGGAGGCAGAGCAATACTCCTAGATATTTCTAAAGACATTTGGATTAAACTTTTTTTTTTTTTTGTGTCTATTATGGATCACAACAGGATTTTTCATAAGGGTATTTGACGTGGGGGTTTTGTTTGGGTTTTTTTTCCCAAAATCAAAAAAAAATATCTTCATAGATATGAAGACCTAAGCAGGGTTTTGGGAACAGAAAGTGAGAAAGATCCAGAAAAAGGTTGGGCTTGATCTCTGAGATCTTTTCCAGCCTTGTTGATTCTATGAAAAACAATTCAGACCCACNTTAATGGAAAAAATCAAGTCAAATCTCACCTATGAGAAGAATTCCTGACTGACTCTTCAAAACCTTCTTGCTTTGAAAGACAGGATTGTTTGATTCAATGAATGATCTTCAAAGCAAAGTAAGAAAGGTCCTCTATACTCCATGGAACAGCACGCAATACAGAATTTTCCTTACATGATTTCAGGCTGGTATGATTGATTCATGCTGACCTCCCCTTGTACTGTTAGCCTGGTTTAAAGGCTGTCATTGTAGGGACCACAGAAAGGATGAGAGAGTTGGGGCTGTTCAGCCTGGAGGATGGAAGGCTCCAGAGGAACCCTAGGGCACCTTCCAGTACCTAAAGGGGATTCAAGAGAGCTGTAGAGGGAATTTTGACAAGGGCATAGAGTGACAGGACAAGGGGGAATGGCTTCAAACTGAAGTGGGAAGGTTTAGATTGGATATTAGGAAGGAATTCTTCCCTGTGAGGATGGTGATGCCCTGGCACAGGTTGCCCAGGGAACCCATGGATGGCCCATCCCTGGAAGTGTTCCAGGCCAGGTTGGATGGGGCTTGGAACAACCTGGGCTAGTGGAAGGTGTTCATGATCATTGCAGNTTGTTGATTCTATGAAAAACAATTCAGACCCACAGCCTGCTCCCATCAATTGTCTTCTGTAATTTCAGAACAGAGTAATAAAAAGTTCAGGGATAAGAATAATTTTTTTTAATGAGCCGTAAGAAGGCAACATGAGAAAGGAACAACAGGCTTTGCAACTCAGAATGAAGACCTGTTAGGAGGTAACCCTGCACGACATACGTGCTTCAGAAAGAGCACCGTGGATTTAAGGGGCTGCATCTGTACCTGTTTTGTAAACCAGTCCAGAGCTATANTTGATTCATGCTGACCTCCCCTTGTACTGTTAGCCTGGTTTAAAGGCTGTCATTGTAGGGACCACAGAAAGGCTGAGAGAGTTGGGGCTGTTCAGCCTGGAGGATGGAAGGCTCCAGAGGAACCCTAGGGCACCTTCCAGTACCTAAAGGGGATTCAAGAGAGCTGTAGAGGGAATTTTGACAAGGGCATAGAGTGACAGGACAAGGGGGAATGGCTTCAAACTGAAGTGGGAAGGTTTAGATTGGATATTAGGAAGGAATTCTTCCCTGTGAGGATGGTGATGCCCTGGCACAGGTTGCCCAGGGAACCCATGGATGGCCCATCCCTGGAAGTGTTCCAGGCCAGGTTGGATGGGGCTTGGAACAACCTGGGATAGTGAAAGGTGTCCATGATCATTGCAGGGTGGTTGGAACTGGATGACCTTTAAAGGTCACTTCCAACCCAAACTCCTCTATGACTGAGTCTGTGATTCTTTGATTCTATTCTAAAAAGACACGGAAATTAATGACGAGATAGAGAACGGAAATGGAAACCTGTGCCCCTTACAGCAGATGATGATCTTGGAGCTGTTCAAACACTTGCTCAGCAGAACAACTGCAGAATACCCTGAACTGCCTGAGCTCTGCTGACTGCACAGTGATCCGAACACCTCCTGCACTCCTCCTGCAGCCACCTCAGTGGAGATGCCTTAGTCTGCCAGCCAAATCCCACCTGCAGCTTCAGCAGTTCCACTGCTCCCAAAAACTGTTGTTTAGTAGTGAAAGTGATAAGAGATAAAGTTGTCAACTAGCACAATATTCTCAATTTTCAGAGGTATTACAAAGGTGACAAAAACTCCCTTCAGTTGTCAATACTTACAGTGTTTGCCTGTCCAACCACACAATCTCCATGCCAAACACAAACTATAAATATCTTGCTGTGCTATTGCTTCATTCAGCATTAAAGTTGCAATTAATAAGGTTAATTTGTCTAGCCGGTATGTATTTGCAACAATAAGCACAGTAGACTGGGATTATAATTAAGCACGTTCAGTTTTGCAGGCTTCAGGAGCTGTTGGTTAATGAAGCTCAATATGATACTGTCAGTAACAAATATGATATAATTGGTAACAGGGAAAAGGCAAATTCAACAAATGCTCCTCATGCAGGTGGCTGGGAGAAATTGCTTTCACTCAATTATGCCTTCAATTATTTTGGATGAACGAGGCAGGATCCTTCAGCTCATTATAAGCCCAAATCCACAATAAGTAAGTAAATATTTTGACACAGTGTTGAAACTTCTGTAAAAGCATCTATAATATTTATAAGCATTGGAAAGGTCGCATATTGTATGATTATCCTTCAGTGCCAACTAAAGGAAATTAATGATTTTGTTAACCATTCGATATCACTGGAGTAATATTTTCATACTTAGAGTAGTCAGTAGTTTTCTGAAATATTGTCAGAGATGATATGGCTTTATAACCACCCACGTCTTGCATTGTCTCTAAAAATGAAGTTAAGCAGCAGGAAGAATATTCCTTAGTTATGGGATAATCTACTACCATACACTGTGTTGGAAAAGGTTACCTATCCAGCCTGGAGTAGAATTTGATATTAATTTACATCAGAGACAACATTATATTAAAAAAATATAAGAAAATGTCAAATATCTGAAGATTCATTTGACACGGCTGAGGTTCAACCTTTGTCATCCTTGCTTCAGCTCTGTGCTCGTCCAGGAGGAAGTGAAAATAGGATATCACCACCACTGACTTCCGGGAGAACTGGTTGTAAATTGTCACTGAGAAGTCACGGAAGAGACTTTTTTTCAGGTGAACAAACTGACATGTGGCAATCACACATGTATGTAAATCACACATGCAGAACAATGAGTGTAAAGGTTTAGATCATTCTGTGCAACACCCAATCGTTTTGGTTTCAATAGAGGATTTTTCCTCATATCTTTATTTCCTCAAATTGGGAAATACAACCTGAAACCCCATAGCATGTGTTGAGTAAGGAAAGAGACCAGAAATGGGCTCACCTGAATGTCCCGGGCTCTGTGGAAAGGAGGTTTCTGAGGATTTTGAACTGTAGGAATAATGACTGTGTCTCAAAAATCCCCCAACAGATTATATAAATACCAGTAAACCTGGTTATTGTTAAAGCTATTTAAGCAATTTAGGTGCATTCTATTTTTAAATAATAACTGTCCAATGGCAAACCTCTGTAAATATTTTTATAACTGCAAGTCAATGACTAAAATAGAATTTTTTACTTATTTCTAGGGGTCTAATTGAAGAAAATGAAATTGAAGCAAATGAAATAAAAGAGGGTATCTCCTTTTCTTCAGCACAGACTAGTTAATGAGTTGCTTTGCTAATATGGTTCATTATGCTTTATATATTACCCCTTTCAGGGCCGGGGCAGATAGGCAGACAGAATATCATCCTTCACCATTAATGTTATGAATATACCAGGCCATGAACTTAATGCAGGTTTTCTATCTTTATGGCTACCCCAAATATTGAATATCAGTCTCCCTTCCCCTCTGCAAATATTTGCAATATTCCTCCCTTCTGTTAAATTGGAACATTAAAATTACAAAGCATGCCACTAAAATGCAAGAGGTAAATGCTGAGTTCTCATGATTGAACACGTGCAACAAACTGACCTTCTGCTCAGCCTCTGGACTCACGACCTCAGCCTCACAGAGTCATTAAGGTTGGCAAAAACCCCAAAGATCATCAAATGGTGATATCATAATTTCTACAACATTTGCTGTGAATTATTGCTTCCAAGTGGTACCTTGTGCTCCTTCAAGACACAGAATATATAAAAGATGCTGTTCCTTCAAACTGAACAAGCAGAAAATATGTGCTCTATCCACAAATATCTTGGACCAAGCTTTGAAATTACTGATTTTTTCCTAAGATACTGCTGCCTTACCCTAACATGGTTTTCAATTTGCAACCCATGGCACCACAAGGTCTTTGAAATACTTCTACTGGTTCAAGAAAATGTGATTAAACATGGAATAGTTAAAACAAAACAAAACAAAACATGATTTTATCCTTTTTTTTTTAAATATATATCTAAAATTTTGCTACTCTTCTTCCTGCTTTCCCTTGCTCAAGGGGCACGCTTAGGAGAGGTCTTTCATTTTTTTAAGACTCTCTGTGCCTGTATGATGTAAATTGCAGCGAGGAATCCTAATTTGTACTGGGAGAAAAAAGATAATATTGATTTTCTATGTGAAAGATAATTCATGGTTGGCAAGAAATATAAACAGGTTTTAAGAGGACATTTTATGAATTGAAAAGAAACCATGCAATTTAAGAAACTGTCTAATATCAGTGGGACCAAACAGCTCAGAAAGCCCTTTTTAGTCTTGCATCTTAGACAAACCTTGGGGAGGTTTAGGTTGGACATTAGGTAGAAGTTCCTCACCCAGAGGGTGGTCGGGCACTGAACAGGCTCCCCAGGGAAGTGAGCACAGCCCCAAACCTGACAGAGCTCAAGATGAGTTTGGACAACGCTCTCAGGAACACGATGGGATTCTAGGGGTGTCCTCTGCAGGGCCAGGAGCTGGACTCACTGATCTTTGTGGACCCCTTCCAACTCAGGATACCCGGGGACTCTGTGACTCTGTGCCTTCTTCTGGTATGGAGCCATAAGGATTGAAGCAAACATCTGTCCTACATTAAGATTGGAGAACAGGATTTACTATTCCGGCTAAAATCTTTAAATGGTCTAACCACTTATTCCCATCATTATTCCAACCTGCTTTTCAGAGTGGCTAAATTCTGTCAGCTGGCATTTGCAAAACTATATTACATATTACTGAGGCCCAGTGTAGCACAAATCACCTGAAACCCTTATTGAGCCTTAAAGTCTGGAGAAAGCCAGTGGATTCCTCAAATCTAGCTGGGAACAGCCATCCTGTGCGGGAGCCCTTAGCTGGTAATCCATCCAGATTGCCCAAACCTGCCTATTCCATAATATACACAGGGTATTAGAGGAAACACGCAGAGAGCTGCTGTGGTCCCCCGCTGGCAGAGTGGCTTTCAGCGTTAAAAGCCATTTTTCACACTTCCCTGCATACCAAAGCTGTGCAAATCCAGTGTGATCTGAGCCAAGCACCAGCACAGAAGGACGGCACCATCGAGAACTGGATCGTTTCTCTTTGCCTTGCAACCCTCATATCAGTGCTGCACGGTGGAATTTGTTTTACAAGGACAATAAAGCACTTCATTTATTTTTAATCCTATAAATAATAAGGGCAAAGATACTAGATCCATTTGTATTTGTCCATTAAATAGATATTAAATAACAGGAGTCTTCAAATATAACACTCCCTTGGGAGTTGCTGGGAGATATTAAATAACAGGAGCCTTCAAATATGACACTCCCTTGGGAGTTGCTGGGAGTCATTCTTTGTTAAGCCAAGCCAAAGGGATTGTGAAATGATTGTAGGAGTGCATTTGGTTTTAAATGATAGACAGTGCCTAAGTAAATGTCAGGGATTCACTGAAGCTTCAGCAGGTGTGATACAATTAAATGGTCAAAGAAGGCCTGTTACAAAGAATACCTTCAGAATATAGGTGAAATTCCAGAGGTCCAGAAACCTGTAGTGCCATGATTGCCATACTAATTTATGGGAATATCCGCAGGTGAATCGACCAAAGAGGACTTTCACACTCTGACTGCATTGTGTACGTCACATGCTACTGGTGCCAACAGTAACAGCCAGGTAAAAACCCAAATTTTCCTTCTGCCCCTCAGAAATGTGTGTGGCAGAGACAGAAAAGGCTTCTCAGCTTGGATGTGGAATTGGTTGGATGGTGGCAACAATAAGACGGTGGTCAGTGGCTGCGTCCTGACAGACACCAGTGACAAGAGGCGTCCCTCAGGGGTCTGTACTGGGACCAGTGCTGACTAACATCTTCATCAATGACACACATGGTGGATCAAGTGCACCCTCAGAAAGTTTGCCAAGGACACCAAGCTGAGAGACAGCGTTGACACACCTGAAGGACCGATGCCATCCAGAGGGACCTGGACAAGCTTGAGGAGTAGGCACATGGAAACCTCACGAGGTCCAACAAGGCCAAGAGGAAAGTGCTGCACCTTGGCTGGGGCAACCCTGGAGCCAGCAGAGGGTGGGATGAAGGAGGATTGAGATCAGCCCTGCTGGGAAGGCCTTGGGGGTGCTGGTGGATGCAAGGCTGGACAGGAGCCAGCAATGTGTGCTTGCTGCCCAGCTGCAGCATTTGACCACATTGCTTCAGAATGAACATCCACAGTCAACAGCCACTGCCAAGATTTATGTAATCCCTTCCCGCATTTGCATATGTGTTGTTATTAGTCATTCAATAAAGTCACGGTCTTTAATGCACTAATTAATGCCTTTGTGAGATGCTTTTACGGGAACTTTCCAGGTGATTAAACTTGCAACAGTTCAGGGAATTCAAAAATGCTTTTTTTTTTCCTTTTCAGACAGGAGTCTACCAACTGTGCTCATCTATCTAGTTGCTAGATCTCATCTGCCTCACACAGGTATGAACTAGAAATTTGACCCTCCCAGACAGGTACTTTCTTAGCAGTTGTTTTGGAAGACCCAACACATGGCCACCAGAAACACTTCTTGCAGCCATGGAAGACTTCAAGCATTGCTGGCAAACATCTCACCCAGACTGGGATCTAAAGTAATGTAGTGTGAGATCTGAAAATGCAAATTAGTATCTATTTATATAAATGTTTTTACTTAAATCTTAAATCTTTCCTTAATTGCTAAGTCTACTTAACCTTCCAGAGACAAAAGATGGGGCCACTGGCCTACTAAGATAATTAATAATAAATATATATAATTATATAATTATTATATATAATAAATATATAATACTAAATACTATAATTATTAATAATAAACTAATTCCAATGTCTAACAACATGCTGATGGTGGCATTTGTGGTAGAGAAGTTGTTCTCATTCCTGGAGGTCCTCAAATGCTTTAAATGCAGAAGCCCCACAAACTCATTGTTCATTGCTCTTCTGGTGGAGGCAAGGAAAAGATTGCAACCATTTTGGTTAAAATGTCTTGGCACCTCAACCTTGTCACCAGGTACTGCAGGAACCATGACTTAGTGATATTCAAAAGCCATCTGGTCCTGGGAAACTGGTTTGGGATGGCTTTGCTTGAGCAGGGAGGGTGAACAAAATGCTCTCCAGAGGTCCCTTCCAACCCCAACTGTTGCATGATTCTGTCTTTCACAGCACCAAATCACGGATCAGAAATTACATGGCTGCTCTTTTTAATTGCATTTATGTATGATACTTATTATAACACCTGTTGAATTATAGGGCAATAGCAATGAACTCCTAAAATTATGTGGAATCTGGGCTGCCACTGCCTTGGCCATTGCCGAGGAGTCTGACTTTGGGAGAGAAACCCTTTGCACCCTTTGGCACCAGGTGAGTCTTCCATGACTTAAATGGTTGTCATGGCTGTGGATTCTCAGGATCCTGTGACACACAAGAGCACAGAGACTTTTATTCTTCGAATTTCTCTGCTTTGTTACAGGCTAGCACAAATATTTGGGAAGGGGACATATTTTCAGAAGGGGGGAAGGGA
>VWZG01003148.1:211974-228711 GCA_013396735.1 Grallaria varia
GGGAAGGGAAGGGAAGGGAAGGGAAGGGAAGGGAAGGGAAGGGAAGGGAAGAAGAAACATGCAGAACAAAAAGCTATCAGAGACAGAGACTCCGTTCTGGATAAAAATTAAGTCCTTTTAATATCACAGAGACATAAGAGAGCATAGGACATAATGATTTTGAGGAGCCAATGGATGATTTTAGTTTCAGTTTTTCACGTGAACCAGTAGCTGATTTTGGACTTGGTTCATCCTGGCCAGTTTTATATTCCCAGGCTCCTTCCACTTTTTCAGCTGATAAATGGCCGTTATATTTCTTGTGCTAATCGATGGTGTCTCGGGGTCTCTCTGGCTTCTGGGTACCCCAACTGTACTTTAAGGAGAGCAGCTGCAGTTTTCAGGGATGTTTCTAGTCTGAAAGCTTGGTTCCCAGCTCCCAGGCTGGCAGGCAATATCTCTGCCAGTCTTTTTCAGCAGACATTTTCTTCTGTTCAGTAATTTTCCCTTTCTGACCAGGCCAGCCTTAGGGCTGCTCACATTGCAGCCTCAGCAGAGGAGCTCCAGCCTGCTTATCCTACCTCTGCTTCCCTCTCTCAGCTGGAACTCCAGTCCCTCCTGAAAGGGAAGCTGTTCTCTTAATGTAAATATCTCCCTCTCCCAGGGTGAGCACCTCAAATTCTGCCTAAGAAGAGGAAGTCTTCATGAAAAAAATTCAAAGGTATCATTCTAATTTGGGCAAGATATAGGCTGATTAGTGGATATATGTAGGCGCTATGCTGTGGAGATGAAAGAGGTAAAGTAGGCAGATGCTATAAATCATCATTCATCCTTCCAATCAGAAAAATAAGTAGTACTAATGATGTGAGAAATGCAGAAAATCTGGAGAAAAAAGAAAAAAAAGGAGAGGAACTGAAGAGAATAAGGACTGAAACTATTGTTAGCCACTGAACAAAATGTTAAGAATGTCCAAAAAAAAATGCCCTGTTTTGGGTTCAATA
The DNA here is from genome assembly GCA_013396735.1 of Grallaria varia. Lineage (NCBI taxonomy): Eukaryota > Metazoa > Chordata > Aves > Passeriformes > Formicariidae > Grallaria > Grallaria varia. Next base: position 212,952 of record VWZG01003148.1, read on the forward strand.
AAACCAGGCTGCTTTCTGAGTGGGCTGAGGAGTTCTAGCACTCCTTGTGCTTACAAGACTCTTGGTCCTGAGAATATTTTCCTTCAGTATGTATTGCACATGCATATAAGGTAAAGGCTCATTTTGATCTTAGGTGCTCATGTAACAAAAGCAAGACCCTTGCAAAAAGACTTGGAAAAAACTGTGCATAAAACAAGTTTCTAAGGTAAATTGTACTTTATCCTGGTAAAGTATTATGCCTTTGCCATGAGCTAGCTTGAATCATTGTCCTCATCATGTACAAAGGAAATCTGGTTTGATGTTTGTGACCGATTTTGAACTGGTCACTGTGAACCTGACCACTTCCCCCCTGTTCCCAAGGACTATAAACCATGCATCTGATGCTTTGGATTACCTGACTGAATTATTACCTGACTAAACAGTGAATCACAGTTCCCTTATAGCAGATGAAATTGAGCTTTTGTAATAGCTGATTGTGAATTCTCTGTGGTTTTCTGTGACTGGGTGACAAAAGAGAAAAGAAAGGCTTTGCAGGAACTGCAAGAAGTCAAAAACAGCGACTTGTGGGATTGCAGCAGATCGATTTATAGAGCTTACAGATTGCGTGCCCAGATAATTTCAAAGCACATGATATGAAGGGGTCAGATCAGCCTCATGCCAACATTTTTTGCAGCATCAGGCAAGACTGTCACTTAAGACCCAGCCAAGAGATTTACAATGTAAATGGTGAGTGCATATGGGCATGAGATTGCCTAAAGTCCCCAGCTGCCAGCGTAGACAAAGCCTTAATTAGCCAATAATGCTGGAAATTTGTGTTACTATGGAAGTTTTCTTTATTCAACAACCAGTTCCTCAAATAGTACTGAATTGAAAACAAAAATCAGCTTGACAAGGAACCAAGGAATGTGGCTTTAGGTCAGTATATATTAACTAAAAATTCAATCAGTTAGCTAAAGGTAAAAGTTTATCATTATATCTCATGAGACATCTGGTACACTAAGTGAATAAGAACATGCTTCTTTTTAAAGATTGAAAGATATTTGGGGATCTAATTCCTTAGGGAGAAACTTGAATACGTGGCCAGCTTCTGTAGATACAGAGAAACACCATTTCTGTAAGAGATAGAGTAAATTTTAAGCCCTTGTTCTGCAGGCAGATGAACTGTGCACATTGGGATAAGGAATTCAACAGGTTCTAGGTATTTTCACTCAGTTCTCAGTCACAGGTATTGAAAATAGCAGCTTCTATATTCAACTTTAGGTAAAGCCATGAAATGAGACAAAATCCCTTCAGTAGTTTCTTTTACTACTTGAATGAATAGTGTTTGCTGACCCTTATTTGTGATAAGTGGGAAATAACATTCCTGGGAGTGCAATGGCTTCCCGATGCCCAAATGTGAGGGCTCTTGTGGACTCACCCCCCTGTTACAAAAGCAGTGTCAGAGCTGGTACCAGTGGAGTAGGTGCAGACATTTTACTTGTTACTTTGGCAAGTCACAACTTCATGAATTGAATGAGCTGTAGGTAAAACTTGAAGAAGCAAGATGGGGGGAAACCAGGCCCTGGGATGGTTGATGAGATGATTGCAGTTCACACAGAGCTGGAGACAAAAAAATCCCTTCTTTTCCCTTTCCCTTCAGTGTTCTCTTACGCTGCCCTCTTCCCCATCATGCTTAGAGCCCTATCCCAAGCCAAATAGTTGTTAGCAAGTCCAATGCCATCCATTCCCAATTCCCTCACTAAATGAGACACATTGTGACCACAGGACAATAGTCATGTTCCTCCAGGACATGACTGTTGGACATCCCTGCGCCCTTAACACTGACATAACCCCTAACGAGGATGCTAAATTAAACCTCTTTCTCTTCTGCAGATGAAAATAGTCAAAGCAGACTGTGCAACACTCATCTACTGACCTGGGACAGCTGAGTTAGGAGAACACTCTCCCTTGGTCTCACCAAACCAAACTAAACCTGCTCAGATGTTCCTGCCCTGACTTCAGCCACAGCTCTGGGTTTCAGGGAAGACATAGCCCTAGAGACTCAAAGAACACACTTACGAGGGTGGGCAGGCCCTGGCACAGGTTGCCCAGAGAAGCTGTGGCTGCCCCATCCCTGGAAGTGTCCAAGGCCGGGTTGGATGGGGCTTGGAGCAACCTGGGCTAGTGGGAGGTGCCTCTACCCATGGCAAGGAGGTGGAATAAGGTGATCTTTAAAGTCACTTTCAATTCAAACCTTTCTATGGTTCCAAGAATGCAGCTAATGCTAACTGCAGGATAATCCCTGCTATCTCCTTGTCCCCTTTCCTTTCATCTGTTTTTTTGCAAATAGGAAGATACTTGTTCAGAAAGGAAACAGAGATAGACTTGCAACCACGTGTATGTCTGAGAACACTATAGTGCATCCTATAAATGCACCACTGAGACAGAAAAACCCGGGATTTAAACACGTGATGTAACTGACACAGAAGAGATTAGATCTTGTGATACAATACAAAATATCTGTGTTAAGAATATATTTCCAAATTGAAAAAAAAAAAAACAACAAAACAGTTAACTATGCCTCATATACTCTGCAATTTCAGTCTGGAGGAGAAAAGACATCGCAGAAAGAACCGTGCCTCACCAACACCTCCTATGGAGACTTTCTGCGGTGCCTTTTGCAACCAGACTGGCCTATCTCGCATCGGCCTCTTTAGCCATCAATGCGCTTGCAGCAAGCGTGGGGAGAGCCCTGCCCAAATCTTCGTTCACGAAGCCTGGCCATGATGATGATGCTCTACAATTACAATGCGGCTGAATTATAATCTTCCAGTTAGCCTTTATTTTCTATTGTCTTGCTCACTATTAACTAGAAATATTTCCCTTTTGAATCTCCTTGTATGCCAATCAAATTCCTTACTAAAATAGCTGGACCCTCATAATCTTATTTTTTCTCAATATTTTGGTTTACCTTGACATCACTTAAGAGAACTCAAGAAAGATAATGCTATTGCAAAGCCCCTTCCAGCTTTTCATCACAGTGGAATTCTCAGACAATCTGCAATGCCATTTTTTCCACCAGCTTTTCATCACAATCTGCAACGCCTTGTTTTCCACGTTTCTAAACTCCTGAAGAAAATTCAAGATACCTTGCCTAACTGAAGCTTTCTAAACTTGAGGGATTGAACCCAATGGAGCTTTTCCATTTTCCCTGGATAAAATGAATCTCTTGAAGAGAATGTTTCATCCTACTTTTCAGAGACATCTGCAAAGGAGTGATGTCCAGACCTCTTAAAATTATTCATTTTTGTCTACTGCATAGGGAGCTTACACAACCTTTTAGGTTGGAGACTTATTGTGAGAAGATTAGTTTAGGTCAGATGGAGTAATTACGAGTAAGATGTAAACTAGAACAAAGGAATGAGATCAAATTCCTGCAAGAATTTATTTTATATATATATACACACATATATATGAAAATGTTACTCTGGAGCATGCTCCTAACTTTTGCTCAGCCAGAAAATCAAGGATTTGAAGAACAAGAAAAAAAAAAAAGGAAGCCTGGCATTTAAACAAACTGACATCTGTTTCATTAACAGACAACCTGGATAACTTGGGTTTGTGAGTAGGAGGTTTTCATTTGTCATAACTCTGCAAACGGAAGGAACTGTTTAATCAGCTTCAGCACAGCATAATCCCTGAGTTTTGATATTTTCCCCTCACAGCACTTAGCAATCCAAACAATATTATGGATACCTGGAAGCATTGCAGCAGATTCACAATAGCAACCTGTCATAGTCTGCCCATGCGAAATTATTCCTAAAACAAAAAGGAAAAAAAAAAAAAAAAGGAAATTACCAAGAGAAAATGACTGCCTGACTGCCATTTGGGAAATTCACATTAATTGCCTACAGTCATAGCTGATGTGAACCTGCTCGGCAAGGAATATTTAACATCGAGGCTTGAGCAGTCCCCAGAAAATCAACCTCAGTTTTAAGTCAGCTGCATGCTTTAACAACTGGCAGAAGGGGATTTTCAGTAAGCCAGTTGCTCCATTGAGCTGCCAATGACAAGATTTAGGGCGTGCATTTGTAGAGAAGAAGGGTGGGGACAGCTTGAGCAGTTTGCAGGGTGTGGAAATGTTCAGGGACGTAAAGCTGAGGTTTCCATCGCGGACCATCTGTGTGGCCCCAGCGGGCGCCACCAAATAGGTCAGCCTGGGTAACTCAGCCTGTTCCAGACTGGCAGCACCAAGTCAGGAACGTGGAGAGCAGAAAGCATTGGGGAGAAAGGCAGGAGTTATTCAAGCAGGTAAAGTTTAAAACAAACAAACAAGCAAAAAACAACCAAAAACCAAACCCAAATAAACAAAAAAAAGGAAAGCAGATACTCTCATCCTCTGCGAACATCTATAGAATGCAAGAGAATCAAAACAATGCATCCTTCCTCAGGATAGTCAGGAGAGAGAGGAGGGAAGGAAAAAAGGCAGAATGACCCAAAACATCCATATTAATCCCTGAGATCTCAGTGACTGTGGTGATTACCTCAGGACATATGAGCAATATATTCCTGTTGTTACTGAACATTTCCTTTATCAGTGTAGGAAACTACTGTCTCCCACAATATTTGCACTGATGAAGGTCACATTTTCCCCTCTCATAAGCTTCACACAGTATATAAACCATGACATGGGACTCTTTTTTCACCACACTTCTTGGTCCCACCTCCATTTACAATCCATACCCTTTCCCTTGTGGCTTTTTTTTCTGCGTGTCACTGAGAACAATCTGTATTTGTGTTCTCTACAGCCCCTGATGTAACATAAATTACATATTCCTCTCTGTCCTTCTCTTTTCCAGGCTGAACTAATGCAGCTCCCTCAGCATTCCCCTCTTATGTCATTAACTCCTGCCCCCAAACATCTTCATGGGCTATTTGGCAGCCTTTAGGTTCATATTTGTGTTTTTCCTCTTTGTATGTGTATGTGTATGTTTGTATGTGTTCTTCTGGGCTTAATGTGCAAATTCAAAAGATGAAAATTGCTGTTCGTCGTGCACATTAGGAAAGCTGCCTGCTTCTAAAGTCAAACTAGCTACCTGAGAAGTGAAAAATGCCACAAATGGAGTTCCCATGTAGCTCACAAGTCTACCAAGAATTACTGATTCTTTCTCCAGACTCTTCTTTCCAGGCTCCGTTTGTGGTGTCAGCAGGATCTTTCACAAGGAACCTGGATACCTGCAAGCCTCCCGTAGGGTGTTGGAATCAATGCAGAATCAGTGGCAATTGCTAAGATTTTGCTGGGTATTTAACAAATCAGTCATCTGGAAGGGTCATCTGGAAGAGCTGTAACACAAATTAATTCCTCTTGAAATACCAAAGCTCGTGGAGTTTTATCCTACTGAAACAATAAGCTATTTCTGAGCAGAGCCATTGCTTCTCAAAATAAGCCACTATTACATTACAGTTGAATGTTGTGCAAGGTTGTGCAACCACTAAAGTGCAGAAGTGTCAAGAATCTCAGAAGAATTTTAGGATATTTATCAGTCCTGGCAGGACTGGCATGGCAATGGGTACAAACAGTGATTAGAAAAATGGTGAGTGTTTCATTCTACTTGTAAATAGCTATAAAAATAGTTTGTGACACTATTTAATATGGGGATGGGGGGATTTATTTTTTTGTTTACAGATTCTTACATAATCCTGTTCAAGCTTTAATTAGTTGCTTAGGAAAAAAAATTTTTAAAGTAAAGTTGCACCTGTGTTTATTAAAAAACAAAACAAACAAACAAACAAAAAAACCCACACAACCAAACAAAAAAGAAACCTAAGTAGAAATAAGAATATTCATTGAAAAGTCAAAAATGTGAGTGCCCAGAAGAAATTAAGACCTTTTACTTCAATCACTTGTAAGACAGACATCTGTGCCCAAGATCTCTGCAATCAGTGGAGCGGTGCAAGCATCTCCAGAATGTGATATGTCTGGTCTTTAGTTGTCCAAGTGGGTTAAATCCTGCTCCACTGATGTCTTTTTCAGTCTAATCACTACAGGACATCTCTATGATTATCTAAGACCAGACATCAGACTTTAACATATGAAAACTTTGTCTCACCATTCATACCTAAACATAGTTATGTTGTTCTTTGATATAAAAAAGAAAAATACCATCTGTTTTGCATAACGCTGATCAATAATAAACCCTTGTTCTTTTAGAAACGGAGTGAAAACTAATATGAAAAAACATTTTCAATGCATCTGTAGCTTATTTTGAGTAAGGTAATTTTGGGCTGCGTGTGCAGATCCAGTGAATACAAAGAAGCTACTGAATGGTGGGACAATGGCAACTGCTTGGGATTACAAAAAAATGAATAGAAAAAAAGCCCACCTTCGTCTGTAATTTAATTCCCAGATATACTGCTATGTAGCAACATTAGGGCATAATGAATGTGCTCTGTTATTTGCTTCACGGTGGGCTGTGAGCCAGGGAGTCATTCTGCCCGAGAGACAAAAGGCACTCTGTCTGCTCAGAGATCCCTGAATCTTCCCGACACGTTTCCTCATACATTTTGTGAACTGTCTTTCCCCTCCCCTCTCCCTCTGTTATGTTAGCTGTGAACTGCAGTGAAAATCTGTCTGTGACAGACACTTTCGGTACTTGGTCAGCTGTCAGACAGGCACGAGGTGAAAGACTTCAAATATGGCTTTGTGCTCGCAAGCACACACACACACACAGAGAGAAACAGCCATCACTGGCTACTGCTCATGTCCGAGCATGAAAACAACAGCAAAACACCCCCAAAAAAATGACCAAAAAACAAGAAAACAAAAAACCACCAAAAGGGAGAAAGTGCTTCTACGTAAGTCTGAGATCTTACAAACAAAGAAGGCAAGTTTTAGGGTTTTCTCAGGATCACAGAATCACAGAGTGCCTCAGGTTGGAAAGGACCACAGTGGGTCATCTGGTCCAACATCCTCACTCAAGCTGGGTCATCCTAGAGCACCTTTTTTTTTTTTTTTTCTTTCTGTTTTATGAAAATCAAGCACATAAGATCTAAACTCCAACTGCAGTGTTAATTGTTTCTTCATTTCGTACCCAGAACTCTCCTGTGGCAGTATTTTCTGGACTACATCTTCACTTTGAGAGGTGTTTCCATTAATCATAGAATCACAGAATATAGAATATAGAATGGAAGGGACCTTGAAGACCATTAGTTCCAAGCCCCTGCCATGAACAGAGACACCTTCCACTAGCCCAGCTTGCTCAGACCCCATCCAGCCCGGGTCATGCTGTTGGGGTGCTGTGACCACACCACGTTAGTCCAAGGTTCATTACAGTGAAGTCAGTGTTTATCCAACGTACTCCAAGCAAAATATCCTCTCTGGATCCTGTGCCATAACCAAAGGGTGTTGTCTCCTCCTTACAGCACCATCTGAATCCTGCCCGTACACACAACACAGCATTCAGGGGAAGCAAGGGAAGCATCCCAGCTGGATCCAGTGTGAGATCAGGTCCTAAAAGGCCTTCTTTGCTCAAGATCTCACCAAACTAAGCATCTGGACTGGAGTACAGAAATGGCACAAGAAACCTTTTGATTTATTCTTGACTCTTGGAGAGATACTCTGGATACAGCAGGCTGCAGGACTCTTTTAGTGTAACCTTTAAATCTAGACAAACAACATGGCCCACATGATATCTCTAGTATTTAAAGCTCTTCCTAATGTTTCTGGATGCCTGTAGACAACTGAATTTTACAGCCAGCGATTACAGGAGTCAGGACATGCTGGTCAAGTGCAGACACCTACAATTAGGTGTGTGAGCTTGAATCCTGCCATAGGCTCGCTCCTGGTCACTGGAGAGATACAGGCACCTGAACTGGGTGGTTCACTCTTTTCTAAGACTGGGAGAAGGTGTGTCAAATATAAATTTGATACAAGTGTCTGAAATTTACCTTCATTGAGTCCTAAGATGGACTGAATGGCTACCATTTATAGAGCAGATTGTCCATTCCTCCCGCTGTGTTTAGGCTGTCTAAGAAGTCCTGACATATCTGAGACAGCCACCCAGATATGACAAAACATCAGTGGAAAGCTCAAACTTTCTGAACCAGTAGCTGATATTAAGAGAGAATATGTTACAGCATCTGAAGATGGTGCCAGGCCCCGAAATTGAGGCAAATGAACTCAGCATTTGAAGGAAAGTGGCTGAATCAGACAGTGGACTAAACTCTGCTGCCCAGACTTTGGCATTTAGCATCGTGCACCCCAACAAAGAGGAAGTCAGGCAAAACCACCAGGACAAGGAGTTCCTGGACATACTCAAACACAAAAAGGAAGCCACTGACAGACAATTTCTGGTAAATCCTCAGTTTGGAAGCATAGCTGAGGCCAAGCAAGTTAACTAATTATGTGTGAAGCAATAGGGATGTGATTTATTTGCCTAAATATAGACATTTAGTGCTATTTTAAGCACTGCAGGGTGTCCTACCTAGGCTCCATCTGACACTCCAGAAGGGGAGTCTCCGACAAGGGCTGTGTGATACCTGTTAGTACCGTGCATATGTCTCAAATATGCTCCAGCAAAATTGGCACCAGACGCCCCTGTTTCAGCAACAAAATCCTCTCCTACATGTCTGCACTTCCAACTTTTCCTGAGCATTTGGAGAACCCACCTTGCAAGTTGTCACCCAAATATCACAGAGCAGCAAGTGTCAGCCAGTGATGGCAGAGAGCAGCACAGAGCAGTATGGTGTGTGATCCGAGGCACAGAACCCTCACTCCCAGGCAGTGCACATGGCTCTGCGAAGGGAGACATTTGTTCCTTCCTTTCCAGCCAGCTGGGGGTGGTCTCTCAGCCCAAGCTGCAAGCAACAGGGCAAGAGCACATGGCCACAAGATGTGCTGGGGGACATTTAGATTGGATATTAGGAAAAAAGCTTTTTCAGTGGGAGGGTGGTCAGGTGCCCAGGGCAGTGGTGGAGTCCCCATCCCTGGAGGGATATAAAAGATGCGTAGCTGTGGCACTGAGGAACGTGGCTTAGTGGTGGGCTTGGCAGTGCTGGGATAATGGTTAGAACTGATGACCTTAGAGGTCTTGTCCAACCTTAAAAATTCTGTGATTCTATGATTTCAGCAAACAATCCAAGCTTCTTCAACTTTCCCTATACTTAATAATGAGGACATATCCAGAGAGGATTCCCAGACCCTTCTGGAGGACGCACAGCATACGGGTTAAGATCTGCATCACACACATCCCCCTGATGACATTTGTTTTGAGAGCAGGTGAAAGGGAAGGCTGGCCTTGTGTATTTGAATTCCATCTGTGACTGGGACTCAACCTTCTTTCATTTGACAAGCAACTCTTTTCCTCTCGTTTCGCCCCATCTCACCCTGACATTACTGCCCCTTTTCTGAGAGAATCTGGGTGGACACATTAATTGATGGTTATCAACTTTGTCCAGAAATATCTTTACCACTGAAATTTTTAGAATCCTCAGGAGCTCTTGCCAGAGAGATAATAATCAGAGTTTCCTCCTGACATTACTGAACTTCTTCATGTACCTTCCACTCCCCTTGTCCTTATTTTCTTTCTGGTGAGTACCAAAACGCCACTGTTAATCTCCACAAATTCAGCCTGTGCCTAAAACCAGAGTTCACTTTCTTGCACAATTTAACTTTTGGCGTTCTCTTCCCTCTTCCTCTGACTGAATTCTACCTTTCCTCAGTCTGTCTTCAAGAGTGTGTCTTTCCCCAGCATGAGAAACCAGAGGAAATTGCACACAAACCAGAGAGAACCTACAGAATTTCTCTGTGAAGAGAAGAGAAGACTGAAGTTTCAGGGATGTTCTCCAGATTTGAAAATGCTCTTCCCTTCCTTTACCAAATTCCCTCGACTTCTGCTACACATGTTTAGGCTAACAAGACAAACTTTTAGTTTGCTTTTGATTAATTAGTTAAACAAAAATAATTAAAAGGAAAAAGGAGAATTTAAAATATGTGAAACGTTAATATGGCCATTCAATAATCATAAGAAAAACAGGTACTTCTAGGACAACATGTGATTTTGTTCAGATGTCAACTTTGAGATTAAATATGTCCCAACGACACCTGTAAATTTCCAAAGTCTGTGAAAGGAGTCTTGCTCAAATACAGATGCTTGTGGTTATTTAAATTAACTCTGTTTCAGGTACATGCATGACTTGTAGAATGTGGTCTTAATGATCTTCACAATATTCTTTCCTTCCGATCTTTTCATCATCTTTCCTGGTAAACTTTGCTTTTAAGTGAATTCAAAGGGATGTGACTATATAAGCTCCTAACGCAGGCGGTGGCCACAGCTGTAATGTTGTGTAGACTCGAAATACCTACTTCTTAAAGAGAATCAGAATGCACAATTTGGTAGAATCTTCTGTATTTCTTTTTTATACTGTAGTCACAATAGTTTTGACACAGCAGTTCTATAGATGTGTAAGTTGATAGATGAAGTTTCTTGTACTGTGTATGTCTATTGACATAGAATACCTGACAAAAAATATTCAGCTTTTACTATCTTTGTCTGCATAGGGTTTAGTGTGATGCTGGAGACAATTTTATTTCAGAAGCCATTTGGAACCATGGCCTGGTACTTGATAGCAGAATATGGTTTTAAACTATGGAAGAAATGGAAATTACTCCTAAATACTTTGGAGTTTCTTAATAAAAGTGGAAGTAAATAATTATTAACTTCTCTGACTCTGGAAAATTTGTGCTAGAACATTTCCTGCACATGGCATTAAGTCAAGACCTTTTTGTGGGAGGCAGTTCAAAAAGATTTGGTGTTTTTTCCTTTTCTGGGACAGGCCACAAGGTGTAATTTTGCACTGCCATGAAGGAGGACATAAATGTGTTCATAGAGATGTTTAAAAGGTTCACAGGAGCTCTTTTGGCTCTTGGAGCCCTTTCTTACTCCTATACATTCATGAAGGATATAGTAAAGAGTAAAAAAAAAATATTGGGGTTTATGTTTGAGTGGACATCTTGGCTTTGGCCATAAGAGACGTGACACTTCAGTTCTCAGGTCCTTTCATGTAATAAAATATGCACCCACATAGCCAGTGAAATAATGACTGAATGTCCCATCAGATTTTCCTGTGTCAGCCTTTGGACCTGGAGATTTGTTCTGACATGCAATGCTTGGGGAACTACAGATGCTGGAGCCAAATGAATTTACACTGTGAACCCAGCTCTACTTGCCCTGTAGATTTTATTCTCTACTCTGAGTCACAGAGAGATAAAGAAACACAGAGATATAGAATATAGATATATAGATAAAGATATATGGATATAGAAAAAGAGAAATACAGTTTGGTGGCCCAATTTTCCTTAATAGAACAAATTTTTTAATCTGAGTTTACTTTCTTTATAAAGTACATTGGTAGTCTTAAGCACAAGGCACTGCTGTTTCTGTAATGGACTCTTGCTTTAGAATCCTTCACTTTAGAACGCCTCAGAGTCCGATCAGGCTAAAGACTAAACTGTACCTTAAAAATCCCAATGGGAAGAAGAGAAACGAGTGCTCCACTAGTCCAGTGCAGCAATCAATGATGAAACTGAATTTTGGAACTTTGCCATGGATGTACTGCTTCCTTCAATGATCCCTGTTCAACAAGGGGTATGAAATATATATCAAACATTTATAAAAATCCACAGAATGCTTGTGTTCTATCACTTTTTCCCAGGCACAAAATGCTTATTGCAAACGTTCCCTTCCATGATATCTAACACTTCCTTCTTGACCTTTGTGAATCAGAATTGATAACAGCAGGCATGTGGGAATGACCTGCACCGAAGATCTAAAGGAGCCCTTATAGAAAAGCGTGCTATGGTATAAGGATGTTGTTATCCAACCCTGCTGTACTGCTAAAATAGTGGCAAACAACATCTCACCCTAAACACAGAAACACTTCTTTCAGACAAATTATGCAAATTTATTTTCATTTTTAGCTGCATTTCTCTTGTGACGCCCTAGTCAAGTAGATCCTTGAAACAGAATCCTTCAAAATAAATGCACTGTTGCTAAATGCATTTGCAATGGCAGAAGTCTGAAATTACTAAAAAATTAATCTCCCTCAAAGTCATGCCTGCTTAGAGTTATTGGCTCTGGGAAGAGCTACAGAAGAGCCTGGGGTTTGTGCCTTCAGCAGAAGTTGGGGATGATGGGGAAGGAAGAAAGAGTCATTGATTCTTGAAAACCAGCATCATCTTTAGTGTGGAAGCACTGTGCTTCAGGGGTTGCCTTTGCAGTCATTCTGCTCCTAGTGGAGCCTCCAGGCTGCTCTTTTCCAAAGGTTTGGCTTAATGGCACAATGTTTCCATCAGTTTACCTGTAAAATTCAAGCCATGGGAAACACAAAAGTGAGGTAGAAATAAAAGCCGAGGCATTAAATTTCTCTTGGGATTATTAATACAGTTTGGAATCTCCGTAATGGACTCCAAGTATTTATCAAGCTTGTGATCTGAGGTTGCACTGTTCACAAAGCAATTATTTCCCCGAGATAAATGCAGATGCATAGGAAAGAGCTCGCTTTTGTTCCGGCTAATAAAAAAATAATATAGCCAAATAAATGAGAAAATTTTCATCATATGGAACATGAGAAGACAATGTGGCTGATTATATACCTCAAATACCAGTGGGAAAACTGCCAAGAAGGTCTTTAGGAACAATACATTTATTGACTGTTCCATTTGTGTAACAGGCATGAAACTCCAGATGAACATCTCTGTTTGCAGCGGACAGAAAATGAGACAGCTCCCCCCATTTACAATGCAGGACTGATGAACAGAAAGGGACTGTGTGGTGGTGAAGGGGAAATATCCCTCTCAAGTGTTTTGACATCTCTAATTCTTGTGTCTGCTTTATTCGGTGAACAGTAACGTCACCTGAGATTGGCCTCTAAATAAGATGAAGCTGAAGGTTGGCCACCACTTAAAGACGAAACTTGAGAAAAAACTTCTGTACGGTGAGGATGATCAAACACTGCAACAGCTTATCCAGAGAGGTTGTGGAGTCTCCGTTTTGGACTCAAAACTTCAAAACTGGACTCAGCACTGAGCAGCCCATCCTAAGTGACTGTGTTTTGAGCGGGAAGACTGAACTAGACAATGATCCCGTTCCTAGGAAAGGTTGGACCAGGTGATCTCTTGAGGTCACTTCCAACCTAAGATGTGCTGTGATTCGATGAAAACAAACCATAGGAACGGTTTATGGTGTGTCAGGACGGAATCTCTATTCACAGAAATGGTATTATGGGATAGGATGTTGTTCTGACTCATTCACTTGGGTTTTACAAACAGCTCATACGCTGAAACAGGGAGTTGATTCACGAGGTTTAGGCAGAGAGATGATGCATGACAAGCACAGTAGGATGATCTTTAGCTTATGATCCATTGTTCACTGATCACCTGCATATAACCTTTTCATTAGTAATGGCTATAACAATTATGCTACTAACACTTTGCTTATACAGCAATTAGAGATTCCCACTGAAATTAATTAAACTGTCATATCTGTCAACAAGTAAAATAGGACAAATCTCATTTTGTGCCCTTCCAGTGTAAACGATATAAAAACCACACAACCTTAGAATAATGTTGCTTGTGTATGACTACTGAATTTCATCTGGTCCGTATTTAACCTCATGCCGGTGTTTTAAGAGTCAATCTCTGCCTTTCACTTTCCCAGCATAGTGGCTGTTCACTGTGTTTACTCCAGTTTGTTAAAGTCTTTCTTGCACTGGACACAGCAGTCCTGACACAGCTTCAGAATGGCCAAAAAAGTGGGTATAACCACTATTTTCAGTAGAAGCACTACGTGGTGACTAAAGCAGGGCAGTACGTGGTTAAGCCCTCACTGTGGCAAGGGAGCACTGATGACTCATATGCAACTTGTCCCGGAGTCACGGAAGCAAAATGAGGTTGGAAAAGAGCTCTAACATCATCCCTGCCCACAGCAGGCAGTTTGGAACTGGGTCTTTAAGATCCCCTATAAACCAAACCCTTCTACGATCAACCAGTCCAATCCCTAGGTGTTTTTACTACAGCTGCTCCCTGGACACTTGGTCTCTCCCAACTTTTTATTTTCAGATCTTCTCCATCAAATCACTTCTTCAGCTTTTTGAGATTCATCTGAATGACAGCATTATTATCCAGAATATAAATTGCTCCCTGCAATTTGGTGTCAACTCCAAACTTGCTAATGGTGTGTTCCTCTCCATGTAATTACAGACCAACAAGTCACACCACTGCCATTTCATCCGGCAGAGGTTTCCCAGGTGTTGAAAAAGCAAAGGCCTGTTCTGAAGGCTTCTCAAAGGACTCGGGTAGGAGTTGAGTGGCTACAAAGAGGGAAGACCCAAATTTAAACAGGAGAACAACAACATTTGTTATAAAAGCAGGTAATGACAACTGCTCTGGTCAGCAATTATTTGAGACTGAATAGGGACAGAAAGAGTCAATGTGCAGACAAATCTCGTCTGACCTGGCAATGTTTCCACCCATTCTCATCTCACCCCATGCACCTGGACATGCCAAAACAAATAAATGTTCTAATGTTAGTGCACACAGTATTTTTTAACCTTTATCCAATGTTGGGTGAAAGAATGAATTACAGAAGTATCTTTGTCTCCTTTTTTCACTTTTACACTACAAGTTGGAAGTAAAGAAGCCACAGCATGAACAGGAACTTGGCCTCAGACTTTTTAAACCCCCGTGGAAAAATCAATAGTCAGAATTCCACCTTGGTTACAACAATGGCAATCTCAGTAGCCAGCTGAGTTTATTGGCATTGCTGGAGATTAGGATCAAGTGTTACTACAACTGGACATGTCAATGATTAGCAGAGAGTTTTGTACCCGCCGTTCCCTTTGACTGCAAATTTCACATATAAGGATAATACATCCAACACTCATTTCAGAGTATTCCACCCCTTCCAGCACAAGAAGTAAGAGGAAATGAAAATGGAACAAAAGCAAACAACCTCCTTTTTGGATGAACTGGCACTTGACAAACACACTGTTCTATCTGGTCACTACTTGAATTTTGTGATACCTGTGACGTTGAGTCACCTTGTCCTATCAGGAAACAGAGGAGCTATAAATCACCCGCCAGTGAAGACGTCTGGTCACTTCCACAACTACCTGAAGAAAGACAGAAGAAATTTCTCACCTTCCTGGAAAAAAAAAAGGTAGGATTTACACTGATTTGTAGGCTTAAAGTACTGTGATTTTTTTTTTCATGTGTTAAAATACAACCTATTGTCAGAAGACTTCTTGAAAGGTTTAGGAGGGTCACAGAAAGAGTATTTTATTCAGTAAAAATAAGGATTACATAGGTAAGAGGATAACACGAGCTGAAAAAAAATGGGGAGAAAATTGATGAACAGTCAAAAGTGATAGAAGAAAAGACATCTGTCTGTAAGAAAGCAGCATCTCAGCAGATGATATGTACGCAGAGAAAGGGACAGAGAGACAGTCAAACACATTGATGGGGATATATATTCAGCCCAGTATATTCTATTGGTATATGTTACTATCAGCGCCTATTTTCAGAGTGGGGAGATAACCAGCTTGTTTATTTACTCCTTTTCTGCAAGGTGGCTGCTAAGCAGGACTTTGTGCGCTGATGCTGTACAGGTGGAATGACAGAGACATTATTCCATTTCAGGTCATCTTCAAGAATAATAAAAAAATAATGGTGACATTCTTTTGTAATGGATCAATGAATAATTTCGGATACACCTATTTTTATTTT
>VWZG01003148.1:228752-239199 GCA_013396735.1 Grallaria varia
TGTTAGAAGGAGAGATGGGAAAAAACATATTCACACAAGTTTGCCAAATGGATACAAACTAAGGATGCTAAAGCACCATCTTTCAGTGGCAGATCCTGGTATACAGATGGATTTGCAGGAAAGTCAGTAAGACTTGGCACATGTCCTGATTTATGTTTGATTGAGGGGGAGCAGGGGAGGGGGGGAGAGAGACTGATTTTAGGACCTGTGCCTAGAAATTAATGCAGAGCAATTAAATTTACATCTCATAAACTGTAAGCATTTGGTTGAAATCAGTGGGATTGCCAAAAGTATGTTAATATCTTGGAGCAGGAAACCCACTGGGTCTTAAAAAGCATTCCAATGGCATTTTGAAACTTGTATTAAATTACTAATTATATTTAATTGTAAGTTAATTAATAGAAAATATTACAGTGAATGAATACTTTGCCCATGTCTCTAGGTTAGCTTCTTTACAAAAGAGAAAGCTTCAGAATTTCAGTGAAGAGTTATTTTTCCTTTAAAATGTGTTTTACAGGCAAAAAGGTTTGTTTTCTATTTGCATATTGTATTTTGCACTCAAAAGACATATTTCTGCTTGTAACTTGAGTACAGCTAAAAATAATGCCCACCTCTATTTAATTGCTAGTTAGAAATTAAGTGAAAAGAATAATTTTTCATTATATTGGGAGTATAATCTTTTATTGCTAAACACCTAGGTCAGATACATTGCAAAGTTTTGGAATGGCTCTGAGAAAAAAAAAAGTGTTAGAAAAGGTGGTAAGAAAAAAATTCTGTGATCCTAAAGCACTTCAAGGAGGCACAGGTGTTGTCAGAATTGGAAAAAAAAAAAAAAAAGACATAAAGCAATACCAAGAGCAGGGGATCAATTATTTATACCGTTAAGTATCACTGTATTTTCCCCCGGATCAACTAGATTTTTTTCTCAAGTACAGCTGTTTGGAATAAGTCATTTTATTTTGGAGGCTGTGAGAGTTTAATGGAACAGATGTGACCATTCTGTCCAGCATTTTGGCCTCTGAGCTGCAGCTGCCCATGGTCAGAGTCCCCTTCAAAGGGCTTTGCTGTTTAGCAGAGCTGGGGCAGCACCTCTGCCTACAGGGTGGGGACTTGGGTCACCTCCAGTGCAAGGTAAGGAAGCTGGTGAGGAACAGGGACCTTGCTGGACCAGCTGGAAAGGGGTAGTTTTTTCTCAATACCAGTGCTCTCCAGGCCACCTTGTGTTTTGTATAAACTGGTTGCCTCGAGGGAAGGGGATTGTGCTGAACATGAAAATATCAGCAAACCCTATTAGCCTTTCCACTAGAATAACTGAAAACTAAAACCAGCGTAAAACCAAACAAATCAAGCCAATAATACATCTCAGTGGTAAGATGCCCATAAATTCCCTTGGGTGGGAGGCTGGCACAAAAGTCAAAATAAGTAAATTCCACTGTATTCACCTGCTTGCCTGCCCAAGGTAGCTCAGCAGAAACAAGCTGAATGTCACTGGTATGACTGATTGTAGGCACCTGAACTTTGCAGGCACCTCCTGGGTCCCTGGAGTGGGGTGGGGAGGTGCTTTGAGCCTCCTAGGCGGGTGGTGTCTTCGAGTCCAGATTCTGGTGGATGCTTCTTCAGTTAGAATCACGTATTTGTAGAATATCCTGAGTTGAAAGGGACCCACAAGGGTCATCCAACAAGCCCAAAGTCCAGCTCCTGGCCCTGCAAAAAACACCCCCAAGAATCACATCATTAGAGAAGGCTTTAATTTCTGCTGTCATTCTACACTACCTGTAATACAATCAAGAGTTGTCTCAAAGCAGATAAAAACAAAAAGAGTTTTCTGAAACAGGCCTTTCCCTGGCCCGTTTCTGGTCCATCCAGCTCCGCCCCAGCTCAGTGCTCATCATTAAGTCAGGGCTTTGAATCCTGACTCGTACACCTCAGTGTAAAGGTCTTCACATGCATCAGGTCTAATTCCCATTTCAACCAGTGCATCCCAGTCAAGGCAGACAATGGGGAGCAGGGGAGTTTTCAGACTAACCTAGACATAGAAACAAGCTAAAAGCAGCATCTCATCCCATCCCACCATTTGGCAAGGAGCAGAAGGCTTCTTACAGAGAGGGAAGCACAAATACCCGTGAATTCAGGTGGAGGCATTCTGCCAAGATTACAGCAGGAAGTATGAGATGGACAAAGCAGTTGATTCATAGAAATTTGGAAATGAAGAGAGGGAATTATTTTACTATTTTACTTCTGAAAATGGGAGGAGGAGAGCAGAAAACAAAACCAAAAATCACATTACCTTGTTCCTTGGGCAAAAGCCAGGAAATACATTGGAAAATATGCACTATGTATTCAAAGAAATGAAAGCTACATAAAAAATAAATTCAATCTTCATTCTCCCTGTTCCAGAGATGATTCTGCCAGTGCTGCTCCTGTGTCTCACAGCTGTGCTGCCTCCAGCCACTGCACAGGTAATCACAGAATCATAGAATCATAAAATTGATTGGGTTGGAAAAGACCTCAGAGATCATCAAGTCCAACCCTTGGTCCAACTCCAGTCAGTTTACCAGATCATGGCACTCAGTGCCACGTCCAATCTCAGTTTAAAAACCTCCAGGGACGGTGAATCCACCACCTCTCTGGGCAGGCCATTCCAATGCCTGACCACTCTCTCTGTAAAGAATTTTTTTCTAATATCCAACTTAAATTTCCCCTGGCAGAGCTGAAGCCCCCTGATCCTATTGCTGACTGCCTGGGAGAAGAGACCAACCCCACCTGGCTATGACCTCCCTTCAGGGAGTTATAGAGAGTGACGAGGTCACCTCTAAGCCTCCTCTTCTCCAGGCTAAACACCCCCAGCTCCCTCAGCCTCTCCCCATAGGACTTGTGTTCCAGTCCCTTCCCCAGCCTTGTTGCTCTTCTCTGGACCCGCTCGAGCACCTCAATATCCCCACTGTGTGCTCAGGAAATTTGGGTGGGCCCTGAGGCACTTGTGTTGTGGCTCAATAGGGCTTTTCCTGTGCACACCAACCACAGGCACAACGAGTCAGATTAGATATCTCGGATCTGGAAAGCGCTGATCCTTGAAGTCTGCTTCATTTCAAAGCAGTCAACTGGATCCACAACTGCACAATCAACTATCTAAAGATTCAGTGTTACTTATGAACTGGGCCAGAGATAACTGTATTTCCAGAAGTTTCCACGCACAGATCCAGGAATCTGGTTCACCCAAAAATCCAGCCCTCTTCCCATTAATTTCCCAGAGGTTTACAGACAGTGCCTACCTTACTCCCTTTCTCATCCTACAGATCCTGAGCTCTGTGCCTCTCCCTTTGCTCGCAGATTCATCCCCTCAACATGTACCCCTGATTTCCCTCCATCAGCTAAATTAACACACTGAATGCACACACAGAGTGGTTCCTCCCAACCCATACTCAGACTGAAGTTTGCACTTTGCTGTTTCTGCATCATTGAAGACTTGACTTCTTTTCCCTCCATCCCGCAGTCTACAAGACTATCTGAGAATGGATGTAAAGAAGAGGCTGAGTTCTTCACATGGCTGTTTTTTAATTAGAGAACACACGAAAAGTCTGGAAAATGCGATCAGTTATGGCAGGATTGTAAGAAAATCTAAGTGTAGTGGGTTAATTTTAGGCCTTCCTAAAAACTATAGACATTTTCTGTTCAGCAGGATGTGCTGATGAAGGACCACAAGAGGTCTGTGATGATCCTGTGATCAAACAACAGGTACTCTCCATTAAGAAAAACAACACAAAAACATTGATAAGCATGATTTGCAATACTGGAGAAGCGATCCCATTATAAGCACATTCATGTCTTCAGGTGCTTTTCTGTTCCCATTTCCTACAAACCTCATGTAAGAAATTCAGTAATAGTAAATTAGTCTGATTCTGTTGCCTAAATTTAAGAGTGTACAGGCACACAAGGCATTCCAGGATAACTCAGCACTCCACAGCGGGTTGGAAGATACTATACAGGGATCAGTGTTTTTTTGCTAAGCTCTTCACTGTGGAGCCACTGAAATGCTGCTTTACATGGAAGCTCCCCCAGAGATACTTAGGAGACAAAACACGTCACAGAAGCTCCTCCACCACAAGGATCATCTCCTTGGTTAATACTTGTCTGATGGCATTTTAATATTTTAATATTTCCTAGGCAGGATACAGGATTTAGCTACATCCAAGTAAAGCAGAAATATAACGTGTTCTTTCCATTTAGGAACCCGAAGGTGTCGATGCTCTGTCAACCAGCAGAGCAGACCAGCAAAAGCTGATTGTTGACAGGCATAATGCCCTCAGGAGAGGAGTGAAACCAACTGCCAGCAACATGCTGAAGATGGTAAGTTGTGTGCTTTAAATCTACCTTCAGTGAGGAGTGGACTCTGTGAGAGGTACAAGACTGTATGCAGGGTCACGTTATTTTATTTAGCCACAGGAAAAGAAGGAGCCATGGCATTATTCATTTCTTTTTGATACATTCTTCATCAGTTTCTGTTCCTTGGGTGCATAATGACTTAATTCCTACCCACTGCTCCCCCTCCCCCTCCCCAAAAAAATCAGATATTTGATTTTTTTCTGTTTTGAAATCAAATTTCCAAATGTTGTTCCTTTATGAGGAACATTGGCGCGTGTCTGAATGACTAATATTTTCTTCTTTGATTAAGGAATGGTCTCCTCTGGCTGCAGAGAATGCCCAAAACTGGGCCAATCAATGTACATTCAGACACAGTCCTCCTAATCAGAGGAAAACTGGTAAGTGAAGCACAAGAGTGGTTGAGTAACATTACCCATGTTATTGCTGTGACCAGGTTTGGTTTTGTTTGCCACGGGGGAGTGGTTTGAGGTGCAATTTATATAGCATTTTTATTTCATTGGTCATGGGACAAAGGGAAATTTCTAGGTATAATTCTGTCCAGTGAGTGAGAAAAGTTCAACCCCATTCTCATCCCGGTTTATATGGGTATATTCAATTTCCTATAGCAGAGGAAAAAAAATTCACAGAGAGATAAAGAATATTCTCTCAAAATACCCATCAGAAAGTAGAGAATCCAGACCCAGTTTAGGACAGAAACAAGTTTGCAAGGGCTGAATCAAAATGTCAGGGGAAAAAGGGGCAAAGGGTAAAGATCCAAAGCTGGTTGGTGGTGCTAAGCATCGTTACTAAGACAAGACTCGTAGTTTTTAAATCCCCTGGCAACTTGGAACTTCTAAGCGTCTTTAAGGTTCAAATTATCACTTCAGTCATTGGATATTGAAGTTACAGCTGTACAGTGTCAACAATTGCCAGTGCACAGCGTGGTGGTAACGGATTGCTGTCAGTGTCATGTCTAAGATGTGGACAGTCCTGTCCATACTCTTTGCCTAAACCCCAAATCCTCTGGGTTTTGCTAAGCTGAATCCCAGATGAGAACTGACGCCTGTGCAGTAGGGTTGGACCTGAATAAAGACAGTAGGTCAGGACATTGCAGGCACCTTCTTGTGTACCAGCAGTAAACTCCGGATTATTGGGATTTTCCCAGGATTACTGGTCTCCGACCTGAATAATGACCGGGTCGCTAACTTCCAAAATGCAGAATGAGTCAGGAACCGGCGGTGCACGTGTGCAGGTGTATCTACAGCCAGGCAGAAGGTCTGCCAGCAACAAAACTACCAGCCAAACAAGTGGCCATGCTGCAAACAGGTCAAGTGACAACCTCACTATTAACAAAGGGTGATGTCACAGAACTGGAAAAAAACAACATCCTGCTGTTCCACCTGGGATGAGAATTTCTATGGAAATCATCCCTCCTTTTGCTGCATTTTTTTTGTTTGATTTTTGTTTTCCCCCTCACATATGTGTATCCTTTATGCCTTCCTCGGGACCTTTCTCTTTTCAGATGTAGTATGTGGTGAAAATCTCTTCATGTCAGCCACCCCATTCTCATGGTCAGATGTTCTTCAGACCTGGTACAATGAGGAGGAAAATTTCAAACACGGAACTGGAGCAAAAACAAAAGGTGCTGCAATTGGCCATTACACTCAGGTAGATGCATTATTTATATATATATATATATATATATATATACATACTTTTTTTTTTTCAGGCTGAATAAATAAATATGTAAATATGCAACTGTCACCCTCTCAATTTTAAAGGAAATAAGTATAATGGAGACATGAGGGTTATTGTGACAAAACAAGGTGAAATCTTTCCAAGTAGCAGAATTAAAATGAAAATAACAGGCTGAGTGTCTTTATGGAGTAAAGAGTAAAGATGCTGGTATTTCAAGATTTCAGGAAAAAACAACTTATTTGTTTAACATCTGAAAATTGCTCAGACACTGGAAAAAACAGGGTTATTCAAGTCTCAGCAAGGAAATATAAATAGGTTTGTTGCAGACTACAAGGTTCCGTTGATTCAGGGAGCTTCCAGCTGGACAACAGCTTATGACACCCTTCTTTGGTCACCTGCATGAAACACAGGAGACAAAATTTACATCATGATTCCCACCTCAGNCTCCCCAAAAAAATCAGATATTTGATTTTTTTCTGTTTTGAAATCAAATTTCCAAATGTTGTTCCTTTATGAGGAACATTGGCGCGTGTCTGAATGACTAATATTTTCTTCTTTGATTAAGGAATGGTCTCCTCTGGCTGCAGAGAATGCCCAAAACTGGGCCAATCAATGTACATTCAGACACAGTCCTCCTAATCAGAGGAAAACTGGTAAGTGAAGCACAAGAGTGGTTGAGTAACATTACCCATGTTATTGCTGTGACCAGGTTTGGTTTTGTTTGCCACGGGGGAGTGGTTTGAGGTGCAATTTATATAGCATTTTTATTTCATTGGTCATGGGACAAAGGGAAATTTCTAGGTATAATTCTGTCCAGTGAGTGAGAAAAGTTCAACCCCATTCTCATCCCGGTTTATATGGGTATATTCAATTTCCTATAGCAGAGGAAAAAAAATTCACAGAGAGATAAAGAATATTCTCTCAAAATACCCATCAGAAAGTAGAGAATCCAGACCCAGTTTAGGACAGAAACAAGTTTGCATGTGCTGAATCAAAATGTCAGGGGAAAAAGGGGCAAAGGGTAAAGATCCAAAGCTGGTTGGTGGTGCTAAGCATCGTTACTAAGACAAGACTCGTAGTTTTTAAATCCCCTGGCAACTTGAAACTTCTAAGCGTCTTTAAGGTTCAAATTATCACTTCAGTCATTGGATATTGAAGTGACAGCTGTACAGTGTCAACAATTGCCAGTGCACAGCGTGGTGGTAACGGATTGCTGTCAGTGTCATGTCTAAGATGTGGACAGTCCTGTCCATACTCTTTGCCTAAACCCCAAATCCTCTGGGTTTTGCTAAGCTGAATCCCAGATGAGAACTGACGCCTGTGCAGTAGGGTTGGACCTGAATAAAGACAGTAGGTCAGGACATTGCAGGCACCTTCTTGTGTACCAGGAGTAAACTCTGGATTATTGGGATTTTCCCAGGATTACTGGTCTCCGACCTGAATAATGACCGGGTCGCTAACTTCCAAAATGCAGAATGAGTCAGGAACCGGCGGTGCACGTGTGCAGGTGTATCTACAGCCAGGCAGAAGGTCTGCCAGCAACAAAACTACCAGCCAAACAAGTGGCCATGCTGCAAACAGGTCAAGTGACAACCTCACTATTAACAAAGGGTGATGTCACAGAACTGGAAAAAAACAACATCCTGCTGTTCCACCTGGGATGAGAATTTCTATGGAAATCATCCCTCCTTTTGCTGCATTTTTTTTGTTTGATTTTTGTTTTCCCCCTCACATATGTGTATCCTTTATGCCTTCCTCGGGACCTTTCTCTTTTCAGATGTAGTATGTGGTGAAAATCTCTTCATGTCAGCCACCCCATTCTCATGGTCAGATGTTCTTCAGACCTGGTACAATGAGGAGGAAAATTTCAAACACGGAACTGGAGCAAAAACAAAAGGTGCTGCAATTGGCCATTACACTCAGGTAGATGCATTATTTATATATATATATATATNAAAACAACTTATTTGTTTAACATCTGAAAATTGCTCAGACACTGGAAAAAACAGGGTTATTCAAGTCTCAGCAAGGAAATATAAATAGGTTTGTTGCAGACTACAAGGTTCCGTTGATTCAGGGAGCTTCCAGCTGGACAACAGCTTATGACACCCTTCTTTGGTCACCTGCATGAAACACAGGAGACAAAATTTACATCATGATTCCCACCTCAGGAGTTTTCATTGAATGAAAACATACATAATGGAGACATTCTAACTCAGCGGGTTTATATATGTGTGTGATAAATGATTATTATATCCTCTGTATTCTTTGGATGAATAGGGGTGAAAGCAGGTTTTCAGCAAAGTGGGGCTCATATTTTGCTATAAAGGGCAAAGAAAGTGACTTAACTTCATTGCAAATATTTCTGTAATGCAAATTGTATATGAACCATTTTCAAATGTATATTTCTCATTCTTGCACGGTTTTTATTCTTATACCTACAGATGGTTTGGTACAATTCCTATGAAGTTGGATGTGGTCTTGCTTCCTGTAGCAACAGAAGGCACAGATACTTTTATGTCTGCCAGTACTGCCCCGCGTACGTATTGATTCTGATTTTGGAACTTCTTATTACATCATCAGAATTAGTCAGGAGATGGTGACATTTGTAATAGGCCACATCACCTATAGCTGAGGAACAAGTCTGGAAAACATATTAGGAATACGAAAAGAAAGAAACATACTCAGCAAAAGAGTTGTCAAACAAGGAAAGGCATAAAACATATAAAAACAACACTGATTTTCAGATTAAATTTCATTTGCCTAAAAATTCTAATTTTTGTAATAGTAAATCGGAAATAAATATTTCCCACACTCTACCTGAAATCTCGGTTCAGAAAGGCAGATCAGTATGTACAGTACAGTGAAGACTATAATTAATACCAAATAAACCTTAGTGGGAATTTTAAGGTAGAGTGATGATTTCATGTACTGCCTAAAATTAATTTCCACATTCACAGTGTAGTATCTTGTGGTGAGCTTACCTTGACAGATCATCAGCTGCCCAACCCTCTATGACTCTTCTCCTCATCAGGACAGGGGAATGAGGTCCCTCATCACTTCCCAACATGGGAAAAACAGACTTGGCTTCGGGAAATTAGCTTAATTTATTACCAATCAAATCAGAGCAGGGTAATAAGAAACAAAACCAAATGTAAAAACACCTTCTACCCACCCCACCCTTCTTCCCAAGCTCAGCTTCACTCCTGACCTTCTCCACCTCCTGCCCCTCAGCAGCATAATGGGGTGGGAATGGGGGCTCCTGTCTGTTCATCACACCCTGTCCCTGCAGCTTCTTCCTTCCTCCTCACCCTCTTCCCCTGCTCCAGAGTGGAGTCCCTCCCACGGGAGACAGTCCTTTGTGAACATCAGTGTGGGTCCTTTCCACGGGCAGAAGTTCTTCCTAAACCCCTCCAGTGCTGGTTTCTTCCACGGGGAACCTCTGTCGTCACTGATGGGCTCAGCCTTGAGCAGAATTGGGTCCATCCTGGACCAGGTCAGCACTGGCCCTGGCTGAAACAGAGGCAGCTTCTGGTGTCTTCTCACAAAAGCCGCTCCTGCAAATTACCCCTCTCCTCCCTCCCTGCCCACTATTTAAACCTTTCCAGATGAACCCAACACACACATAAAAATTGTTTGACATATAACCAAAGACTGAGTGCAAATTAATATACATACACATCTTTATAATTAAGCTTTCTTCTCAGATATGGTATAGTGACTTTATAGGTTATGCTGGTAATGTGGATGTTTCAGGGGGAATCTAATAAGTTCCATGAAGACACCCTACAAGGAAGGAGAGCCCTGTGGGGATTGCCCTAATGCTTGTGAGGATGGATTGTGCAGTAAGTTCTAAGCATTTTATTTGTGACCTGGGTGAAGTCGATGCTTAAAAAAAAAATAATTATTATATACAAACTGATTTTTTAAAAAAATTATTTGCTTAAATACAGTGCCAAAAGCACTATTACAGGATTCTATTTTACCATGCTGGGTGGGATGAATTGTGGAGTGAAACCAAACAAGCAGGAGTCTGTGCTAAGGGTGAGCACGACAGTGGTTGGTGCACAGCCATGGCCCAGATCCCTTCATTAAAGGTGACAGAGTCTGAATTTCCGTATGGAAACTCTCATGGACACTTTCCATCATAAGAGTCAAGGTCTGCAAGTGATGTCAAAGGCATATTTATGTCAACAGTAGAAAAGAAATGCGAGCTCCGTGTTTCCAGCTGCAATATATATGCTTTCCCATGCCCAGCAGAGACAACCCTCATCCTGGCATCTAGAAAATGCCAGGGAAGAAGGGGACTCCTTTATCTCCTCTTCTTCTTTTTTCCTTTGAACAATAGTGGCTGGTCAAGTGAGAGTAGCAAAACACTTGATAAGAC
>VWZG01003149.1:7617-51028 GCA_013396735.1 Grallaria varia
AAGAAAAGGTGACTGTTTCAATGTTTTGTGTAGTTTAAGATATACTGGCTTACATAGAATTCAAGAGCCCTCCATATGCACTGGTGTATGACTACACAGTCTTAACTTATTTAATGTGTACAATGAAAGGTAATCAAAATTCCAGTTCAATTAATCAACACAGAGAATAATATGTTCTGTAATGAGAGTTCCTTTCAGAAAATATTTGGGTTTTTTATGCTGTTAGTTGGGACATTTTGAATGGAGATTGACTTTGTTCTATATCTATTTTCCTTTTTTGTTTGTTTATTTTTGTTATATTTCCTGCTACCTGGAAGTGCTGTATTAATTTATTTAGAATTTTGAAAAAAAAATAATTATTACACTTTTGTCCGGGAACGTACTAAGCTTACAACTGAATCTTATGAATTTGAAACTGAGGGAGGCACAGAGTGCTAGAGCAAACAACACTGGGAATGTTTTATCCACTAGATAATGATTAAGAAAATATTCAAAGACATCAAGTAAACAGCTCTGTCAATTAATTTCTTTGCTTTCAAGCACTGAAAATCTTTTAAGNAATCTTCATTATCATTATTTTTAGCATTGCAACTTATTCTTGACTCTAAAATCCCCTGAAGAAGACAAGCATTCTCCTTTGTTTAAGGAGAAACATTGTTCTGTGTCAAAGCCAGAGTCTACAACTGGAGCTCTAAGGAGAGTGTCTTGCACTGCAATCAAAAACCTTGATAACTATTTTGGAAGGGTGCTTCCATAACCTCATTCAGAACCACAATCCTCTAAACTTAAGAAGAGAAATAATATTTACTGAGNTATTTCCTGCTACCTGGAAGTGCTGTATTAATTTATTTAGAATTTTGAAAAAAAAATAATTATTACACTTTTGTCCGGGAACGTACTAAGCTTACAACTGAATCTTATGAATTTGAAACTGAGGGAGGCACAGAGTGCTAGAGCAAACAACACTGGGAATGTTTTATCCACTAGATAATGATTAAGAAAATATTCAAAGACATCAAGTAAACAGCTCTGTCAATTAATTTCTTTGCTTTCAAGCACTGAAAATCTTTTAAGTGCATTGCAAGTTTGCAGTTGTAGTTTATGGCTGACAGTTCCTCCTGGGTGTAAGAATTGATGGCTAGATAAGAGAAAAATAAATGGCGATGAGGCATTGGACATTCATAATCTACTCAACCTAACCAGGAAAATGACAGACAGATATTTTCCTATGCATCCGTCTTCCTCTCAATGTCCTACTTAAAATGGCCAATAGTATAATTTTTCCTGGGACTTACTGGGATTTTCAGTGCCTGCCGGAGACAGAGGAGTTTCCTGTGAATGACCACAGTCTTTTGCAAATCTCAAGTAGTTTGTAGACTGCATTGTGGGATGGTCTTCTGTCTCTTCTTCGGGGAAGTTTTTTGCATTTCAAGGTTTGTGTATCAAATCACATACCATTGCATCAGTAACATGGATACTTATATGGATAAGGATCATTTGCTCATTCCTTCCAGTTAGGGCACAATATTCAGAAATGGCAGGCACCTGAATCAAGGTGGGCTTTCCATTTGAAATTTCCACATTCCCAAGGAGTTTAAAGTGCATGAGCTCACCCACTGCAGCTCTCACCCCACAGAGCTACTTGAGCTCTCCATGGCTGCCGGAGGAAGATGAGAAACAGGCCTTCAGGTTCATTTCTGGAAATGTCGTTTTCTCTATATCGACTGAATACCTGAGGATCTATAATAGGTGCCCCGATCTGCCTTGTTGACATTCCTCACCAGTTAAGCTGGTTCCTCATTGGAGCATTTAACTTAAACTACTGCCGTTAAAAATACAGGCTGGAATGTCCTAGTCTTAGTCACTTTCTCTTGGACTTGGATTATTCTTAAAGAATTTAGGAACTAGTACTTAGTAGACTACAAGCATGTGGATATTCTACATTCTGATCTTCATTACGATCATCAGTAGGCAGAACTATGATCTTCAGGAGTTAATCTTTCATTATAATAATCTAATCAAGACATACACAAAACTCTGCAGGCTAAAACTGTAAAACCTGCCTTTTATTATCTTTGCTTTGCAAAGTATGAGCTGCAGTACATGTTCAGTTATGTTAGTAATTGTAAGGGATTTTGTTGGGTTACATGTTTACCAGTAATAATTAATAATAGATCATAATTTTGATTATGACTATGATAATAATTTCCAAGTTAGAATTAATTCTCAGGAAATAATGGGAGTATTGTAATTACACACTTACATTGGGATACATTTTTTAATGACTATCCATGAAACTTCAGAGGTCTTATATTGCCTATTCCATTATTATTTTACTTCATTTATGGAGAAACAGTATATTCTAATTATTTGATAATCACCTGTCTCACAGAAAATCATATATTGTAACATATATTCTTTATATTTTATTCAAATTTAAGATTAACCAAAACTGTCCCTTTCATATTAGTTTGAGAGTTACTTTTCTGATGCAAATTACTTTGTGGTGTCCTAAAATAAAAATTACTAGTGAATCAGTTGCTCTTTATTAAATGGTTGATTACTAAGACTAGAAGTTTATTATATAAAGAGAATATACATATGATCAAACACTACTGAGTAACTCACTGACAGCTGAATGCATAATGTTGCTTGCCCTCTTGTGAATTTTTATGCATCCATGGGCTTTTTCAAAGAAACATTTAACAGCATGATTAACTTTATACCTGCCTGAAATCTAGTGAAGTTAATGAAATCGAATATTGATGGAAATCCACTGTATTCAAGCACACAAAAAGTAAGGCAGTGGTTAATGTAGTTATTGCTGACTTGCTGGAAGAAGTACAATGGAACTGAAGTGCAAAAGCAGCTAAATAAGAATGGTACAGTTGAAGAAAGTTAAAAAGGAGAAAGAACAGAAGATAGGATGATACTGAAGATATAATGAAAAGGCAACAAAGAGCAATACACGTTGTGCTCACCTCTTTAAAATTCTTCAGCTCTTAATAGAAGAACTATATGCTCCACACCATCTGCCAGCTGTGAAAAGAAAGAAAATCACACATACAGGTACTGTAAAGTGCAATCTAATTAGTGTACTAAAGCCTAATATATTTGAGAATTTTTTTGTAAATATAAAAACAATTATAATAGAACAAATCTATTCCCATGACAATATAATGAAGAGGCTTATGCTTCTATAATGAAATGTTTCATTATTCTGCATCATGACTTACTGAATATATTACATAGTCTCATGTACAGCAATTAAAATGGTAATATACAGGAGCAGACACGCACAATCTGAATCACTACGGAGCACTGAGCAGACTATCTACATTTACTCACTTTTTCATGGAACTGTCACTCTGAGGTGTGACTTTCTTGACCTTTGTGACTTTCGATATGTCTCTTCAACAACAAGCAGCAAAACTTTTGCAATATATTCAGTGGTAATTGTTTCTTCAAATTAAATAAAAAATATATATAGCGAATCCCTCACAGGTATAAACAAAGGTATTATTTTTCCAGCACTGAGGCCATCCATTCTACGAGATTGAGGACAGAACTACAAAGCCACATCAGTGAAGCAGCAGTGAAACAGAATAGCTATGGAAAGCACTAAATTTTCTCACATGCATAAAAGCATGGTTTTGAGATATCAGTTTCTTTCCCTTGGCCATTCAGGAATGATGATAAACCCTGGGGGAACCAGCCAAGAGGGACCTCGAGAAGAAGGCCTCTGCCTGGGCAGTTTTCAGTCTCCATGTTAAGCATCACCATTCACACATTGTTTTAGGAGATCAGCCTGAGATCACAAGGGTTCTTCTTTTGTGTGGTGGTCCAGTGCAGTTTTTCTCATAGTTTTTGAGAAGATAGCTTTGCCTTGGACATTTGGGTTATATTTAAGTTCAGTTCCTTAAGTGTGGCAAATCCAGTAATAAATACTGTTGAGAAATAATTACTCTTAACCTTTTGTTTTAGATGCAATGTACACTTGCTGTCAGTTAAAGATAGCGACTGTCGCACTGTCTGCAGCACACAACTTAGGAACAGCAGCAGAAAGCTGCTTGGACTTCATTATATGAAAGGTCTTATCCAGCCTAAATGATGCTATGAATAAGCAAGAAGAACCACAGGTCTGGTGCCCAGTGGTTAGGTCTTCTTTTAGTACAAGGCATGCCTTGGTTTCACTTGAGTGTTTCTGTTTTCTTTGCAAGGAAAATGTATAAATACTCAAAGGACTCATAACCAGAAATATACGCCAGAGTACCATATTGTGAAATCTACATTAGGGACATGCTGTAAACCCAGTAACAAGCAGTTCTACAGGAAAGCCTTTCCAATGGAGAATTGCTGGATCCCAAGAGAAGAGCAACAAGCCAGTTTGCTGGAGCTGATTTTTAATAACCACTTCAGGAATGGATCAAATTGCCTTTACAACTATTACTGTAAGTTTTTTAGGATTGGGAATTTGGTTGTAAAATTTAGACAAATTCAGCAGCCCTACCAAGATGAGGGAACTACCTTTCAAGTGTTGCTGCATCTGACTTAGCTGTCTAAAGTAAAAGGGCTGGATCGTTTCCTGCATGCTGTGCTCTCTTGGTGCCAAGGGGTACAATGATGTATCAGCTGAGATGACAGAGAGCACACAGTGCATACTGCCCTTGCTGAAACATTTGCTTTGGAATTAAATTTTGGCTGCTTATGGTGTCATAGTAACGCAGCAGTAAAAAACACGAGGTATTTTAAGCAACAATCACCACAGCTGGCAATGCAACAGGAAGGTTGCCTTGCCTATTTGCACAATGCACTATATGAGCAGCCTTCGATTACTCCAAAAGCAACAAAGAACGCTGTGGATTATAAGCCATACTACCTATTTCATGGCCCCAGTGACCAATACAAGACTGAAGCCACTGAAAGAGTAAATGAAACACATTCATACCTATAATTAAAATAAAACTTTACCATTGTTTTGTTATAGGCCCATTGCTTGTAAACTCAGTCACAGTACTCCTGACAGCCACCTCCGGGATATACCATGTGGTCATGTCTTCTTGCTCTTGTTGGTGCATAATATGATTCACTATCGTTTTCTCCTCTATTACCTTCCTTTTTTAAGTACCCCAAACACATGCATTTGAAAGGCAATACATTCTTGATGCACAGCTATAAGGACTATCTGGGGCAGCGTTTGAGAGTGATAGAAACTTTTTAGCTGCTCATGCCTGGCATACTTACCAGCTGCCCCAGAACAAACCTGATTCCCCATAAATTATATTGCCTTACTAGTAATCACTGCAAATCAATTTT
Organism: Grallaria varia; assembly: GCA_013396735.1. Classification (NCBI taxonomy): domain Eukaryota; kingdom Metazoa; phylum Chordata; class Aves; order Passeriformes; family Formicariidae; genus Grallaria; species Grallaria varia. Next base: position 12,934 of record VWZG01003149.1, read on the forward strand.
CTGGGAAAAATTTAATTTTTGGTCCAAATTAGAAAAGAATTTTTAATTAATTTAATTTTCACATAATCTTTATTATTAAACTCTGTTGAAACATCTTTTTAACTACTTGCAAACACAAACTATTGATGACTTGATTAATTTGCTGAGGAATGTTTTTAGTGTCTTACTTGACATCAAAAAGATTCCCTAGAGAAATCTTGAGGAAAGAGGCAGAGAGAGAAAAAGGTGTAATAGAAATATATAGAGAGGGGCTATTTTCTCTTTCCCAAATTGGGCAATGCTGAAGAAACAGCTGTGAGCATGCAGCTTACATCATTAGCAGCCATGGGCTGACAGGACAGAGACGGTGAGATGAAACTAGTACTGAGGTAGAGAAAGAACACAGGGAATGGGAATGACCTTGATGAGAGGTGTCTGGGAAGGACTAATCTGAGATCACATGGAGCTGATGGGAAGACACAGATATTGAAAGAGAAATAGAAGTACTTGGGAAAGACAAGTCTGGAAGACCATGAGAGCTTTCCCTCTGGGAAGTACAGGTTGACAGTTCTCTCCTACTGCCAAATCTGTTCCCACATTCACTGTCTTTACCCTCCAGACATAACACTGTCTAGATGCATAGTCCTGTAGCTTTGCTAAGAGGGCAGTTCTGTTTCAGTAGCCTTTTGTAGGCTCTACTTAAGAAAGTTTTGGGTTTTTTTTCTAGAAGTATAGCAACCTGGTTACAACAACAAAACCAAAGCTTCCACCAAGGAAATTATAGGTTGCAGACTTCTTCAGAAGACTTTTGAAATGTATTACTCATAAGAACACTAATGAAAAAGTTTCCACACATTCTGTAAATTAAAAAATTATACTGGACATTAATGTCTGTTTTCAGAAAAAAACCCAAAAAAACAGTGCTTGAGGTTTTGCCATTTTTCTGGATTCTGTTGTGTTTGTGGAATTTGTTATAGATCAAGAAGTCAAAGTTGGTTTACTTTTCTCAAGATTTGCCTACATATAAGACTTTTGAAAACTGGAGTACAAATGTACATTATATTGCAATACACTAAGTCCCTACATGGGGATGCTTAGTGTGTTGAAAGTGGGTTAAGTTTATTGGAGTGTGAAAGTAAAAGAAAATGAAACCAGAATAGACAGGATTCTGAATCTTTCTAAAAATAAACAGGGCTGTAATGTACAGCTTGTTTTAGCTTGTGGTGAAGGATAGTGGTTAGGGAGAGTGATCACAAGGCTTTTGTGGAAATGAAGTACACCAGAGCATGTTAGAAAGAAGAGACCCAGAGCATAACAAACCTGGTGCTCAGTTTCTTCTATTCCCTTCTAAATGCAACCAGTGCATGAAGTCTCATCTCACTGTCACTGTGGCTTAAATACGTTCCAATCTTTTATATGTTCCAAATTATTATAAATTCAGCTTCCCATATAAAAGTCAGAGCAATGCAACATGCTTTTGGTGTGAGACTGAAAGCAGACATGGCTACAGTCCAGCTGGTAGAAATGTGGTAATGAATTTCAAATAAATTTTAAACATTTGTTAAACTCCTCCTGAACAGTTTTACTTGCTACCAGTAAAATATAGATGCCATAACTGAGCATTCACACTGAAGATTTTAATTACACCAAGACTGAAAATACAGTATAATATTGAAATAGTCTCTCTTCTGTTCCACTAGCCTACTGCTCTTAAAAAATTTCGGAGTAAACTTTGTTTCTCTTCTTTCTCAATTTCTTACTTAGTGTACAATTAAAATCTACAGTTTCATAGTGATCATTGAAACTAGGCTGATTTATATCTTATGATCTGTCTTAGAGTTTAAAGTCTTAACATGTATATTACAAAAACTCCTTTATTTCTAATTTTTAATTCTCTAAGTTGATATCTTTGAAAACCAGAATTCACCAGATCTGTTTTTATAGATTTATACACTGATTTGTCTGTCTTTATGGCTTATACTAATAAAAATAATAAATAAGAATTAAAAAGAAAGAAAGAAAATTAGGATCTAATAATAGGAATGGTTAAGTGGATAAGGGCCTGCCATGCCAGCTCAGTTTTTAAGAGTGAGCCAGGAACTCAAGTCCTTTCACTTCAGTAGAATTCAGCTGGCTCCTCTCAAAGGAGGTTTCGCTTGTGCACAGTCAGAGCAAAGTAGCTATCATAGTAGTTTGTAATTATACCAGGTTTAATTACATATGTAGTATGGGAACTGAAACATCTGATTTTGACTTGTAGAAATAGAATCAGCGTGTTCTATTTTCAGTTGTCCACTTACGTTTTTTGCTTGTCCTGAAATGAAGGACACTCCATCCCAGCATCCATCAGCACAGGAGGAATGGAAGATGAGGTAATGTGTATTATACTTTTGGAAAGTCAGTAATTTGCACTAGCTGCAATGAGTGCAGTAAAGATTCTGCTTTTCATTGCTTCCATCTGCTGGTTTCCTTTTGTGTTGAACTGGCAAGATCAGCAGCATCTCATTGTGTGGAATTGGTTAACGTTTATCTAACAAGAAAACACAAATTTTCCATTTTGCATCATAACCTGCTCTAGTTTGCTAATAAATATCAAAATGCAAAGACATTTACACAATATTGTAAGCTGCTAGGATGTATGTTTACTAAAACTTAGCATAGGTTTGTTTTTTTTTTTTTCAGTAATCCCAAATTTTTTAGCTCAGGACTCTTACACAGGAACATAATGACTTGGCTTGATTTTCAAAAGCATGCTTTAAGTTTTCTGCACTGCTTGAGTATAGTCAGCATCTGAAAAAGAAAAAGCAACCAAACAAAAAAACCCCAACAAACAAACCACAAAACCAAAAGCTGTTTAAGACATTAATTAGTTGTTTAGCTTTAGGCATCCAAGTCCTACAAATTGCAGCTTTTTCTAACAGTTGCAAAGAGTACCTTACTGAATTTTCAAACACATCAGTGAAATATCTCTGTCTGTTTAACTAATTTATTGACTGGTGACTGTCCAGAATCATTCCATGAATATGATTTTCTTTTGCATTGTAATGTGTATGATTAACCAATTTCAAATGTTACTTTTTAAAAGTTTATGAACTTCTTCTTTAATGATAAAAAATTCACTCTTCTGAGAGTATGCGATATCCTCAATATGAAAACATTTGAGTGATAGAGGTATTCTCTTTACATGAAGCTTATAAAACTTGAATGTCTGAATATCAATTGGATATGATGCCTATCTGTATACAGACAAGCTGAGTTGCTTTATAAATTAGCCACTCTGGGATGCCTCTCTCCCCCTCAATTTCTGTATTAATTTAATAAAGAATAAAAACAGATCCTAAATCTTCCACACAATTTGAAAAATAGTCTGTAACATAAGATGCAATTCTTTTGACCTAATTATAAATGTTTATAATGAAGATGCCTATATCGGAAATAGTTACCAACCCCTTCATGTGTAATGGGAGGAAAATGCTTTTGGAAAACCATTCATCTTAGCTATATTAGGCACTTGGATTAATGTAAAAGGAATTATTCTGAATAATCTTGCCTCCTCTTTTTAATCTCTGGCAAAGTTGTAGGCAACTATCTCTGATGTACACACCTGTCTTTCAAGCATCTGAGTTTGGAGAGTCACATCCTATCTGGCAGCAAGGTGATACTTGTGAAAGCCTCGGTTGTTGCCAATAGTGATGACAAATGGGAAAACAACCATGTGTGTCCTTTCAAATGCTTGGATTTTAAGAAGCCAGCACAGTAAATGGGTTATAGTTATAAATACAAACAAAGAACTTAGGAGTTTTTCAGCAAATTTTTCTTACACAATGTTACTAAAGCATGATACTTTTAAGTAAATTGCCAACCACAAGGACAGCAAGAGCAATGTTTTGACCTACTACATAATCAATTAACCAAACCAAAGAACTTTCAGGACTTAAAATTAAGATAAAGTATTTTTTTTTTCTCTTTCTATTGAAGATGTTATCCACCATTTTAATTGCAAAAAAACCCCAACAAACAAACAAAAAACCACATTAACTACTGTAATATTACAACAAACATGCAGACAAAAAAGGAATAAAATAGTTGTGAATTTTAGAAAGATGTTACCAAACCTATTCATACATCTTAGTAAATTCTTCCCACTCTTCTCACAAATATTTCTATTTAATGTAATTGCATCCATGATCTTGACCTGTTATTCACCTCAGCCTCATCTGAGCTAGTTATGTTGCTAGATGGGTATAAACTAAACAGACAGATAATAAATCTCAATGTACAGGTGTACCAAAAGCCTTCATGAAGGTCTGGTTATCTTTGAACTACCTTGTATTGTAGGGTCCCTATCTTGCCTCATTATATGGGGGGAAAAAACACCATTCCCAGGAGCTCACAAGAAGAACTCGCCTTTAAACAGGCTGTGATGGGAAGAGAGGAACCCTGACAAGTCTGAACAGCAGACACCAATCATTACGCTGTGGCAAAGCTCTTCCTGGATCCTCAGAACCCCACAGGGACACTACCACAACTCAAGAAGTCAATATGAATATTTAATCTCTCTAAAATTGGGTGATTATGCATATACTGTGCATCTGGGTGAGTTGTTCCCCCAGGGGCTTATAAAAATAAATACTATATCTAAAATGTAACAGCCAAAATGCAGGTGGTGAAGTCTCCCTTTGTAGCTTACTTGCTGCTCTTTCTTGGCTTGACCTGATGTGCCGCTGAAACAAACAGGCCTTCTCTGAAAAACAGTTGCTGAGGTACATGCACCATCCAGAAGGGATCAAGGTGCTCATCACTGGGACAGGAGGTGTTCCTCCAAGCTATCTACTGTCATAGGGGTGATGGGATTGATGATGTGGGAAAGTTTATAGATTTTCTTTTTAGTGCATGGTATATTAGAGTCTCAAATTTTAGTGAATTCCACAAATAAAAGATGATGAAATGCCAATATTTTGTGAACTATATGCCGTTAGTTTCATCTTGAAATCTGGCTACATAAACAATGTTGTAATCAACATTTTTTACCCTGTCTTCTGTGTTGATATTCTTGGAATTACTAGTTAAACAGCAATAGATCACTTTCATAACCAAAAATAAAATATTGAGCTAGCATCATTCTGGTTTTTGTACTTTCACTTCCACTTCATCAATCACACAGAGCAATTGATCTGTTCTGGGTAATGGAGACCTGTCTTCAGATGGGGAGAGATTTGCTCTAGCTGAGGCCTTTGGCACAGCTCACCGTAGTGCTCCAGAACAGTGCATAAAGTGGGGTCAGTCAGCTCTACACCAGTCCCGGGCTGTCTTTTCCACCGCGTTTGGTACCAGACTTCAGAAAGGTTGCACTGGAGAAGAGAGGAACTAGAAAAACCTGCAACAGGAGCATTATAACAGTGGCCTTTAAAGGAGTGTAAACCCTCCTGGAAATGATCCTTTTTTCCTCCTTTTTGGATGAAAATAATGAAACACTCATTAGAGATTCTGGTTCTGTCAGGAACAAACAGCAGCTTGATAAGCTTCTACAACTGCTGTTCATGCACATACCCCGAGGAAAAACAGAGTATTAATAGCTTATTTGCTTTGCCTAGTGAGAGAGAAGCTGGTGCTTGTAGGAGAATAATTCAGTCAGAGAAATTGCTAATAAATACATAATTTCTTGTTTATTTTCAGAGAAGAAAATCTACTCTGACTTCAGATAGACCAGTCTTTGTGAGACATAAAACCATGCAGTGCAAAGAGGCTGCTCCTGGTGGCAGAGGATCTTAATCCTATTTAACAAATAATGCTAGTGCTGCAGAAGCATTCAGTATATTACCATGGAGAAGGTAGAAAGCTTGAACAGTTTTGTCTCCCCCTCAGGTGTCTGGGCCGGGGCGCAGTATCGCACTGCTGATCAAAAGCAGAGTATTTGCTCTTTAACCTCTCTGCGCCCATCCCCAGTAAGAGAAGCAAAGGTCACAGAGCAGAGGGGTTACCCTATCTGCCACCCCAGCCCAGCAACTAAGCCTCTAGCAAACACATTAGTGTTTAATTTGTCATCCCCGATGGTGCGGCACCAGTGCTTGTTGTCCCACCACTCCGTGCAAGCAGTCGGTGGGGCTTTGTGCAGGCAGCGGAGCGAGGAGGAGACGTGCCGGCCAGGAAACGCATTAGCGCCGGGGCTGGGGCACATTCCTTGAGTTCGTTGCCTTACCTTGAACACTGGATTTTAACACACAGCTTGAGGGGCAGCCGGGAAGGGACTGGAAAGCAGAGGCCCCACCAATGAGTGGCAACCGCTTATTCTCCAAACATGTCCCCCTCTCCTCTCTTCTTGCCTCCATCCTCCCCCACTCTGCAAACAAAGAGTGTTTTGATTTCTTGGATGACAGCACAGGAATTCGCCTTTTCAAAAGCCCTCCCTATATATACACAACCTAAGTACTGTAACCAGAAGCACCTTTAAAAGCCATCACGGGTAATGGAAGCTGCAGCAGTGACCAGTTGCATTTTGAACTAGAGTTTCTAATGAACACATAAAACACAAAGACAAGTCTGCGCATTAGTCCAACAGCATGATGGGCAAGAGTCAGTAAAACATGATTTAATAGGTTGCCAGAATAGTTTCTATTGCTTTTGGTTATATTTGATTCCCTCCAGTTTCTCTGTTTACAAAGTCCTATGTTTACAAAGCTGTCTCAAATATACCATTTAAATTCATTGCATAATGCACAAAAATCAATTTTCTTGTTCAGCAGCCAAAGGGCAGGAGAACTAATTTTTGTGCACTACAACATCATTTCAAACTGGCCCTTTTGTGACAGGTTTTCAAATGTGCGTTATGCTATTAGATGAAAGGCACTACAGGGTGATTACATACATTAAAGGTATCTAGGGCAGCAGTCATAATTCTTCAAAAAAGAGAAAATATTTCTGGGAAATCTGAGAAATCTGAAGACAGGTGAAGAAATCTACATGCAGCAGAACTTCTCATTCTAAACAGAATACTTAAAATTAAACCATATTTTACAAAATTTACCTCCCTGAAAACACATATGCTTTTTAGCTTTCCCACCTCCTGCTCCATATTATGACCTTGTTTCTTATGTACTCTGTTTTTTCCATTATAGAGTTTCCTTTGTCTTGTCCTAATCCTGGTGCTCTCGTGCCCTGCCTCTCTATTCACTTGCTAAGCTTGTTTTTCAGTCTGTCACTCATTCTGACTTTACCCTTCTCTAAACTTAACTCCTGCCCACCCAATACTCCAGCTACTCAGGTGTCACTGCCCAGAGCTCTCTCCCAGTCTTCATTGGACCCTGTGGGTATTTTGATCCATGTTGCTATTCCTTTCCCTTCTCCATTTCCTAGCTTTGCAGACACGACTTATTCCCACTCTTCATCTGCTCTGCCTGAACTTAAATACTCTTTATGAATACTACTTGTATAATGTTTTCTCTTCTGGCATTCACAGTAGTTCTTTGGGTTTAATTTTTGTCTCCTCCAAACTCTTGTTCTTCAAAGCTCTTTACAATTTTCAGTTTTCCTTTGTGAAGTCTTAGATATCTTTATGGCATCTCAAAAAGTAACACTGACAGGCTCATGTACAGCCTATCCGTGCCTTTGTTATTCACTTCTCTTTACTGCCTCTTCTCTTTACTAAATCCTATTCTGTTTCCACTACCTTTCCCAAACGGCTCAGCATAAGCCCACCTGCTTCTTTCTCCATTCGTGTCCTTTTTTGCCTCTCTCCTGGCACTTTATCAACCACTTCCTTTATCTGTTCATATTGGGATCTTTGTCACTGCTGCACTTCACTCATCTCTCCTTGTACCCTATTCCTTTCTCTCTGTCCTCATTGTGAATGAACTCTGTTTGAGGACACACATGATGTTCTCAGACTCCATCCTCATTCCTTTCTACCCTTGATTCTAATCTATACATTATATGGAATTTGCCATTTTAAAAGTAAGTTTTTCCTTATTATCTACCTGTAAAACAGACCTTTCAATTATGATTATCTCCAGTGTGTCTTCTGAGTTCACTCTCCAGCTCCTCTAAATTATTTCTTTAAGGAGTAAATACCTTTTCATTTTTGCCTTCTTAAAATCCCATTTATGAAATTTTCTTCCCTCTGTTCTTTTCATTCCCACTTCTCCAATGGTGTTACTGGCTTATTCTTTTGTTTACAATGGATCCTTATGAGTTTTGACATCATTCACTCTAGTGGTTCTCATATATTGCGCAGCATCCACAAACTCTTCCTGTCTCTTCAATATTTTCTCACAACCATCTCATCTCTTGCTGAAATTAGGGTATTCATGACAAAATCTCAGCATCTTATTTTCATCTTCTTCCAGCTCTTTTCTTGGTTTTCTGGCAGCTTTTGTTAAAAAAAAAACATAATTTCAGAATACCTTTAACCTCATTCTTTCCTTCAACACCATTCACATAAATTTCACCGAAGTTATTATATTTGCTAGTAATATAACATATGACCCTCCCCTTCTCTCCTCTTCCTCTTTGACCCTACTTTTACAATTCTTTATTAGTTTTAGATCACATGTGTAGGCAACATCACATGGCACACAGTGAGGTTTGGACTGTACATTATTGAGTAGCCATGGACACTGGGGCTGTATGGATTACTGTCTGGGATTTCTGAAAGCTGTTTTGTTCCCACTGTAAGTGAGAGTTAGGGACAGTAGATTGACCTATGTGGGTCTTTCATAATTTTTTTGCTTTGTTTAAATACTCACTTTACCTCTAAGTCTCCATTTGTTTTTTCTCTTCTGTTAGATGCCTGCTGCAACATTATGTCACACGTCCTGATCACTAGGAAAAATTACCGTAGCACATCTAATCTGCAGGCAGATGTGATCACCCTAAAGCCAGACACTAAATCCAGGATTCTACAGGCTTCCTCTTCCCACCGATTCTCCTGGGCACTAGACAGAAAGCAATTAGCTAAAAAACTTTCTCATTCTAGCTGCACACCATTAGAAATCTATAACAGATTAAGAGAAGGTTCAGGAACTTTGAAGATCAAGGACGGCATGGCAGCCATAAAAAAAGTCTTTCACTTATATACTGTGTTTCTCCAGTTTTGATTGAAAAATTGATTTTGTATTTTCAAGATGGATTAACAGTACCATTACAAAATATAAAACTGAGGGGACAATTAGGCTTGATTTCAATGAAACAAAAAAGTTGCAAGGTGTCAAGAATTTGAAAGTGTTTATTCTTCTTTATGGGACTTCTTCCAGTTGGGCACATAAACATAGGAGAATTACTGAATTCTTTGTAAAGGAGATACCATCATACCTATTTGACCATCAGAATGTAAGCTGGTGTCAATTTACCCCATTCAGGTCACATTCAAAGCCCTAATTACCCTGCTGTGAGAACTTTATTGTCATTTGATCTGTATCTCACAGCACAGTTACTGTATATACTGATTTTATCCTATGACTATTTTAATAAAAAGAAAACCTGTACTGAGAGCTGACTTTACTGATACTTTTACTGCTACTAGGCTATTTTATTTGTCTTAGAAGCCAAATAACTTTATTTTTTTTAAAAAAATATATAATTTGTGAGGTCAGTCTAATATATTGTTAGGAGTATGCTAAATTCACTAGTGAATGAAATCTGGTGGAACAACAGTGTTATGATGTATTTCACTCAGATGCAGATAAAGCCAATTTAGTTACTAAAAGGTCAAAACCAAGATGATAGTAAAATATTTGCTGTGAAACTCTGGTGGTTAATTAACAGCAAATTCTGATTTCATCCTGCTGTTTCAAATTGGAATTGTTTTTATTCTAAACTAATTTCTTGCTCACAATAAGTGACACTTTAAATTTCCAGCTAATCTTACATAGATAGCAATCTAGCCTTTCAGTTGGCATTTGGAGAATAGGGACATCTCTTGTTTATAATTAGTTCGCTGTTTTTAAAAATATTAATCTTTTTTGGAACGACTATATAGCTTGCCAGCAGGATATTGAAGGAGGGTTTGGGGGCCTTTTTGTAATCATTTCTATTCAGGATTTGTGTTTCACTCTCCCCGTGATTTCTTTGAGCTTAACAAAAAACAGAGTTTAGGAGATTTGTTTGGTGTTTAACTTGATTATTTAAATAAGAGATAAGCAATTGCCATTACAGCAGCCAGGCAATAATTTCCTGGGGTCAGGGTCTCTCCTGCCCAGTGTACACCTCTATTGTTAATGGAGCTGAACATGCACACAGGCATCTTTAGAAGGGAATGTTTAACAGTCCCCATTTATTTTACAGTGCAAATACTTACAAGACAAAACACAGACTTCAGGAGTCAGTCTGAAGATTTTAAAAAAAGAGCTAGAAGAAAAGCGAGGTTTACCTACCTAACCATTACTTTTTCCGCACGTGCTCTAAGTTTAGAACTGTAAAATCTTTCTTAGCTATCAGAACCCCACTTAGCCATCACCTAACCCTAGCAATGTTTTTCTCAGCATTTCTTCAGCTGACTAGCTGAGTTCTCCTTTTAGAAACAGTATATCTACATGTACAGGGAACTTAGTTATAGATGCCTATCAACAAAAAACTAACTCTTATTCTAAATTCCCTAAATGGCCATTGCCCAGACAAGTTTCTTGTTCAGTTGGGTGAGGATCTGTAGCAATATTAAATGTTAGGGGTCAAATTGTGAGTGCTCAAGGACGTTTACATGGTCCAATGTGAGCCCAAGATCAGGAGTCTCTATCAGTCAGATCCATATCATCAGACAGGGCCTGAGGGTAAGGCCTGAAGTTGTGTCTGAGGGGGTTTGGGTTGAATATTAGGAAAAGGTTCTTCACCCAGAAGGTGGTCAAGCTCCCCAGAGATGTGGTCACAACACCAAGCCTGACAGAGTTCAAGAAGTATTTGGACAATGCGCTCAGGCACATGGAGTGATTCTTGGGGTGTCCTGTGGAGGGCCAGGAGTTGGACTCCATGATTCCTGCATGTCACTTCCAACTCAGGAAATTCCATGATTTTATGACAATTTTTTCTCTTTACTACTGGTATGTGTCTCTGATTGCCTTTTAGCTACCTATGAAGCATCACAAAAGTGTACTTTCCCTCAGTTTTTTTGTCTGAATTGACTTCCATAGCTGTCACTGAGCTGAAAGCCAAAGTGCAGCAGGTGGTGGATAATGTTAGCAAGCCTGAGTGCTGCTGAATCCCGGAGTTGAAAGTCTCACACCCCACACTGGAGTCACCTCTTCAACCAGAACAATAAATCTGATTGAAGGATTAATTACCTGTGCCTGGGGCCTCACTTAATATGGAGCCCTTTCCTTGTATCCCTCCCCCACTCGCAGGTTAGGAGCAGCTTAGTCCTTTTTACTGCCAGAGAGAGAAATTATACGAAGGTTTTAGTTAGTTCTGAGGGCAATTTCTACATTTTTTAGCACCTGTATTTTCTAGAACAGAATGAATGGGGTTTTTTTGGTTCAGGCAGAATGGGTTTGCAAGTTGCAGTAGCTGAGTACATTGAAGATGCTCTGCAGACAGTTCTTCAAAGCTCTGTGACTTCAGCAGAAGGAGCTGTCCTGAGGCAGTTAGCTTTACAACTGCTTTATAGAGAAAGAATATTGCCATCTTGACATTTATCAGTAGTAAAAAGTATGTCTCAAGAAGGAAAATATTGTGACAGAGTTCAATCTGCTCAGCATTCAAATGACAAAGATTTTACAAGTGTTTACTTTTTATCAAGAGTAAAGGTTCTGTAATAAGACTTGCATTGCTAAATACCTGAGTAACTGTTGGAAATGTCACCCTAGTGATTCTTGAGGACAGTCCCTGTGAGAAATAACTTCTGGAGACTGGAATATATGGCTTATCCAACACTTGTCTGTTCTTGCTCCTAATCATTCTCTTCAGTCACTGTCCAGAAGATGTACAAGCCCCTGGCAGGCATGGCTGAAGGACCCCCTGTTGCATGGCTCTCAGTTTGGGGTCTTGGCTCCATTTTCTTTCTTTTCACAGTTCTAGAGAAATGTGTGTAATTGACATGTGAGCAAGCTGTGTAGCTTGGGAAGATGCAAAAAAGAAAAGTAACAATGCTTGGTAATCAACCAGGATATATATGCTATGATGATACAGCAAGACTGCATTAGATTCAGTGATATTGCTTTATCTTTAATAATGACCTAGAAATAGTAATAATATGCTAATGAAACTTCAGGTTTCATTGTGAAATATGTTCTTCTGTAAATCATGTGAGCTGAATAATTACTTCTGTAGTGGTAAACCAGAACAGAAAGATACAGTCACTCAAGTGTCTCAGGGAGCATACACAAACCCCTCCCCCACACCCACACGCTTCTTCCTTTCTTAGAAATCCAAAACTTAAATTCCTAAACTGAAAAGAATGTTATAATCAAAGAAATATTGAAAGGAACACAAAACCCCAACAGTCTACCTTGAAAAATCTGATATTCAAAAGATACTGTATATCAAGACATAAAGACTTTGCAGGAGCTGTACTTCACCCTCAGAGAATGCGTATTGTCAGCTATAAAATGTCATATATCTCAAAACAAAACATAAAGTTTCTTACCATGAATACAGAGATGTTCATCCTTTGTCATAGGACAACTTGTTAAGATGCATGAAGTTGTCACTCCAGCTAGAAGAGATATGTTTCGTTTTTGCACATAGAATATATTTATAAAGAGAACAGTGAGACTGCTTTATTTGACAGTTAAAGTTGGTCTAGAAATAGTGTTAAAGTCCTGGGTGTATCTGTGGATTGCTTATTTCAATCTCTGGACAGAGTTTTTGTGTGAAAATTGATAAAAAGCTTTCCCACAGATTCTTTTTTAGATATTCCAAGCTTCCCTCACAATATGTGAGCACTGCATTTAAAATTATGAAGTTTTCCAAGCAAAGAGTTTCAATGAATAGGATGCAAAACATATGACTGCATTTTGCCTGGTATCTATAGCCCATTGTCTGAAAGTTCCTATGTCTTTAACATAATAGACAATGAGCTTCCTTCTGCTTTCAGTTACACTCATATAAGTCTGGAGTAACACCTTTGGAATCTGAGATGAGTTCTGCCTCAATCTCTCTCTTTTTAGGTCCTGGACTATGGCCAAGCTTTTTACTTTGTATAACTGGCTCCGGTGTTGGCATTCTATTCGCAAGTAATCCATAGGAGGTGCATTAGAAAATACAGCCCTAAACTTTGGGATTCTGTGCAGTTAAAGTCTATGTCATATAAGTTTAAATTCTAGCCCATAACTTTAAGGAAATATGTCTGTGTCTCCCATGCCTGCAGCTGAAGGGGAGAGATGCCCACACAGGCTCTGCAGCTTGCAGCCCGGCTGGAATGCGAGGCAGCTCCCCGTTCGCAGAGAGAAGCAGGGTCCTTCTGCCCTTCTCTCTTCATGTGTCCTGGTTTCAAACACATTTAAGTAAAATCATCTGGTTTTAACCATACTTAAGTAAAATGAAGAAATAAATCTCAAGCCCATTCTCCCAAGCATTTAGAGCTTAAGACAACCTTGCAAGTCACTGCAGGTGATTGCACATTGGATTTGTTCATTCATTCTTTCTGCTGAGAAGTGACAAGCCACACTTTTCATGAATCAGTTAGGTTCGGTGCTTTTGAAACCATACTATAAACCAGGTTAATAAAAGAACAAATTAAACTGAAACTGACCAAAGTACTAGAAACAGAAGTTTAGAGTTGCAATTTTCCTGTGAAATTATTTTGTAACATGCAATATATTTGCATAAATTATTGCAGAATCTACTGCTTTGCAGCTTATTTGTTGAGAAACTATGATGTATAAGTCCGTGGATGTCTGCAGGTCAAAAATTATGCTGTAGAAAACTGACTAGACAGAGACCTATCAAAATGTTTGAAGCTCTTCATGTCAGGATCAGAAAGAACCTTCTGGCCTTTCTTGTGCGTGTCTGCGGAGGTGTATGTTCTCAGTTACTCTCCATGTTAATTCTTTTTTTGGTAGACAAAATTCACACATCAGCATAATTTTCTAGTCATGTGAATTTCGATTATTTTCATATTTTATTAGCAATATTTTCTGTCTTTACTTGTACACCAAGTCTTAAATGTCTTTTCTTGAATTTAAGAGCCAAGTGTACAGTAACTGCATTTCCAGCTACTTGACAAGTCATGTGTAATGTGTTTCTCATTTCAGCAATTCCCACCACTCCGCTCACAGTTTCATTAATTTTTCAGGTGAAGTTTTGCTGATATGTGGTTAAGGGATTGAAAACATTGAAAACCATTACACTGTATTTCTCTGCTTCAAGCTGCTGTTAGAGTAATTTACTTAGTGTTAGTGCAACATCACTCCACACCACTCTATCAAAAAATAAAGACAAGACAAGAGCTGGTAAATCAGTTTTGCACTAGCTCACATTTTCCCAGTAATAAGCCTACCAATAATATTAAAAATTACACAGGTTAAATTCTCTACAAAGCTTAATTTTGCAAAGGGAACTGAAAGAATTTTGAGATTCTATTTGAGGGCAGAAGGGAAAAGAGTAAGATAATAAAACTGAAAATGTCACATTTTAATGAATAATTATTAGAAAGAAAAAAAAATAAGTAAAGGACTTTATAGCATCCAAATCATGCTAAAGCAAGATTTGGAAAGATCTGAAGTCATGCAAATAACAGGAGCTGCCTTGCAGCACAGGACAGTGCTCCCATGGGGAACAGGCTACCTGGCTGACTGGCCAGTTGGTCTGACCAGGTCTGGAAGGACGTACCTGGAATTAGAAAGCACTACAACTTGAAACAGTAATTTTTAAAACAAAAGTATCTTTCTCTGAAGCAACCAATGTCATAAATCCTTCTAGGCTAATCAGAATCAGTGGGCCTAGTCCTGACATCCACGTCTATCTTAATTCATACAGTATTGTGAAGGAATTGCAGAAAGAAAAGAGATTTAGCCCCAAACTGTTGCCTTAAGCCCTAAACTACCTGTTGATCTTAGACTGAATCTCTCTGGAGTAAAATCACTTATTTTTATCTACTTTGTTATGTTCTGGATGAGGTCCAAAGGACTTTAAATTTTAATGCAAGAGTAGACCTTTATTTTATATCATACATTCACCTGCTGTGGAAACCAGAGTTACTTCCACTTAAGAAGGCAGCAGATCCCAAAATGCAGTCAAATAACAGTAGCTTGTAAATCACCCATTCATAACGAGCAGGCTAATGGCTGCAGAGGGCAGGGAAATGCCTGGATGGAACGTTCTGAGGCCAAGGTTATGCTTATGGCATAAGGGAAAGGCTAAGCTTTGCAACACCTTGCAGTCAAGAACGATGGTGGCGATTCGGCTTTGCTTCCCCAAAATGGCTTAACCCTTGAGGAAAATCTGGCTGCAAAGATGTCATCTCAGTGACTGAATTATGTGCCCTGTATGCCAAAGCTTTTGATGTCTGTAGCGTTTGTGATGGAGAAAAAACCCAGACTAGTCAATTTAAAATATTGTTAAGAGGTAATTTAACAAAGAAACCCTGACTAGGACAGTCCATAAACTTCTCAATATGTCAAGACTTTTTATTCTAATATAAAAGCAGGGGCTGAATGGCAGATGTGTCTGTTCCTCAGCAGCTGTATTAAAGTCTTCCAGTGAGTTTGTGGGGGTCTTCAATTTCACTATGGTCATGGTTTCCCTTAGGCCTTCCTAATGCCTCCTGGGTGAGGCCATTCCTGCTGCCCGCTTGAGAAACCAGCAGCAGGGCCACTGTGCTCCCAGGGCTGCTGCACAGATGGGGACTGCTGGATGCTAAATGGGTGCATTACCTGCCCCAGCAGCGCAGCCCCGATTATTGCGGGGTGCCGGGTTCATTGTCAATTAGAGTGGCAGCAGCGGTGAGCAGCAGCTGCGACAGATGGCCAGGCTCCAGCCACCTTGTGGCATGGGATAAGAGCCAAGTCTTTTCTTCCTTCTTAAAAGAAGAAAAAAAGAAAAAAAAAAAAAAGGGAAAAAGATTCAAACCCCAACACGTAGCTGTCAGTTGCAATGTATAAGGGGTAAGTATCGTAACTACAAAGTTGACATTTATCTGTTCTCTATTAACCCTTACTTTCAGCTTTTTGAAGTCAAGATATTGTTTGTTTATTACGTACTTCAAGCATGTTTTAGCAGGATGTTCTCCCCAGAAGACAGTTTACTTTAAACCTTTGTTCTGAGGGGAACTTACATGATGCTTTACTCATAACTGAACCAGTTTAACCCAGCTGTTAGATTCTTAGTTGGAGGAATCTTTGTCTCAGAATTGTACTGTACACAGTACTTTAAGAGAAATCCAAGACTGAACCTATTGTCTCTGATGAAATCTGATTAATTTTATTACCTTTGGGTGATATTTACTCTGTGTTAAAAAGTGGAATCATAGCACCCTTTTTCATCTCATCTGGGCAAGAGTCAAGGTGCTCTCTGAAGGGCTTACATTGCTTTTTTCCCAGGTGATGTGGGATGTTGAGCACTTCTTCATTCTTCTGTAGGTTCACCCACTGTCAGTCTAAACCTGCTCTTGAAAGCACCAAGCAAATGCCTCAAACTCAGTAATCAGTGTGGAGCAATCAACACCAATGCAGCCAACTTGGGCCACAATGTGACAGCATTCTGCACCAAATTACTGCTTGCACAATTCAAGCTTTGACCTCAAAGTGCAACACTGATAATCTGGTCAGATATGTACTTGAGGTTTATTTACACCATGTGGGCTACAGCAGTAGCAAAAACATGATTTACTGAGGTGAGAGGGAATACACAGAAAGGGGTGGTGGGATCTCATCAGAGGAAATGGCCCATTTCTTCAGCAGCCAATTTTAAAACACAAGAGGGGGATAGTTTAGAAATTGAGTGAACAAAGATTGATGTGGAATAAAAATTGTTGTGAGGCAGTAGGTATAAGTCAAAGAAGGAAACATATTTAGATTCTTTGTCAACTAAATGGGTGATTCTTTGAGCAGGAAGAAGCAAGAGTAAAGCAATAAAGGAGTGTATTACTTTAATGCTGACTTTAAACTAGTCTCTCTGTAAAGTGCTAGGAAAAAAGGCTTTTCCCCTCAAGGTACAAGAAGTCCACCAGAGATTTTCATCCAAAAGTCAATGCGTTGTCAACTATCCAGAACAAAGGAATTCTCTTTTCATAGAAGAGAAAAGTTTGGGTAGGTTAAACATAAACAGAGCTAACAGGATCTGGGCACACAAAGTTAGAGGAATTTATCACAAATGAAAGACTACAAAACAGATCTTCACCAAATACTGAAAAGCAGAAGCAAAAGAAAAACTGAAGCAGAGAACGCCCCATCAGCATTACTAATTACTATCTATTTTGTTATTTATATTATAACAGGGTCTTGAGGCCCCTACCTAGAGTCAAAGTTTAAGTTTCAGTTATGAGCTGCTGTGTATGTTGTCAGTTAATGCCCCCAAGGAAGTGGGAGAACTGAAAAAAATCTTAATCTCTGATTGTTAAAAGTGTTGCCAATTGAGCGAAGTCTTAGGACAATAGAAAGGATTTTTTTTTCGTTTGTCTGTTTTTGTTACTACTGATTAGAGTTTTGTGATTATTTTTTAATAATAATAAAAAAAATTCCTCAAGCTGCATTCAACAGTGGAAAGAAGACTTAATGAGCTCTTACTGCTTAGTGTTTGTGCTGCAAAGGTTTGGTTGACTTACTCAATATACTCCTTACCCATTAAATAAATAAATAAACCCCATGTTGCTGTCCTATTATATTACAGGTTTTATTGTTTGTCTACGGGTAAAGAAAAAGATTTTCCTTTGCTTAGTCTTTGGTGTAGAAGTTGTGGTTTTTGTTTTTTTTTTAAGGATGGCAGAATAAGAGAGCATATTTTCTTCTATAAGTGTGCTTATAATTCAGTTCAGTCTGCCAAAAGCATAACTACAGCTGTCAAATGCTCAGCGATCTTAAATCAGTGATGTACGCAGAGTAGATGATCCCTTATAGCTTTATTTTTGTCTCTCTATGGACTACTCTACCCTTTAATTATGTACACTGTGATCACCTACTGTTCCTCTTCTCAAAAACTCCAGACACTGCTTGTACCCCAGGTAGGCAGAAACACAGAGAGATGAGGGGGTGAGAGACCGCCTGCTGTTTGGGTTTTTTGGGCAAAAATTCAATACACAAAGAGAATAAAGGAAATGTCTGTGATAACACAAGCAACATGGCAAAACAGAGAAGAAATGCAATTTTTCTAGGTGCCTTTCAGGCATTCTAAGCATATAATCAGTTCTCATATTTTGAAGGACAAGCAGGTCAAAATAGGGAGGGAACGATATAAGGCCTTTAAGGAGAAGCCAGTATTTGCATTTATTTGAATGGTCTTTGGCTTAAATCTCATAGAGATAAATAAAATGATTTAAAGAAAAATAACTAACTGATTAAAACAAATTGTTCCAAAATGCAAACTTACTAAGTAGTTCTGGATGCAGTGTTCTGTATCAGATAAAAATTGGATCCCAAATCTCTTGTTTACATCCACATAATAATTTTTCTTTTTTATTTCAGTGAACTGTTGAAAGAATCTTGAATAAATTATTTTGAAAAGTATTGTTAAAAACAGCAGCACGTTATTTAATAATTATTGTTTATTTTACTCTGAAATCAAACTTCTGAAAATGTGCTTTGCAATAATTTCATATGTATCAAGGAAATTCTCCATTCACTAATTATATTACATTTGCAGTTTCAAGCAGAACAGAAGTTGAGATCTCTACAAAATTTAAAGTCAGATTTAAAATAAAAAGCTACTTTCATCATGGAAACTATTCCATTTTGCATATTCAAGTGTATAACCTCATGTCACTACACTGAAGTTTAATTCTGCTAATCCTTATTTGGGGCTGGGGCACCCTGCTAACTTTCAAAAGACTGTTCATCCATTTCAATACTTATTTCTGGTTAAGGTGAAAAAGACCTCTTTTAAAAAATGCTTTCAAGAAAAAAAAAATACCTGAGTAGTCTCTCTCTTTGACACTAAAATTATTGTTTCCACTGTCAATAGATAAAAATTTAGTAGTTAATTGATACAGACTATATGCAAATTGATAACAACACTGCAACCAGGGGAAAAAAACCACGAGGTAAAGTAGCTTTTTTTTTTTTTTTTTTTTTTTCTTATGAAGGCCACTTTGTAGCTCTTTATTAGCTTGCAGCCTCTGCAATATCTTGTATACTGTTGACATTCCTTAGCCTGGGCTAACAGTAACATGATTACAATACTCCCATCACACCCTTCACTAGATCAGTCAACTCTATTCATGTGTTACACACCTGTGCATATTTGCAGTCCATTTAACTGTGATGTGAGAAATATTAGCTTTCAAGGTGGACTCAGTAAAGATGTTTCCCCCCTTACCCTTTTTGTACTTCACAGGCACTAAAGAAATAGTTAGGAAGTTACGGGCCCTTCATCTTGCATAATTCTTATATTAGGTGCTATCATGTATTATATCATTTTCACTTTATCAAATAGGTAGGGATAGAAGCACAGAATTATAAAGTAAAAAAACCACCCACCAGGCAGTATTTGGTTCTTTTCTCAATGGTACTGGATGGTGTAATGAGTGACAACATTTCTTCCTCTTGTATCTGAGATCATCATGCACATTAAAATATCACCACCCTGAATGTTCAAATCTCCTAAGAACACCCCAATACCTTAGGGAGATAAAACTTTCAACGGCTCTACATTTCAAAATTGTACCAGAAACCATGGGGAGTTGTTTTAGGAAATGATGAGATTATTAATGTCAGCAATTAACAGTTTATGTCACTTATTACAGTTTTTACTGTATTTTTACAATATAGTATTTTACAATACTGTATTTGGTTACAGTAGATGAAATGCAGTGTCTTTATCTTTTGGCATTAAAGCTCTCATCTACACGTAGAACTCAGTGGATAGAGGGGATGTCACTATCTGCAATCTACTGCAGTCTGCACTTAAATGCAAAACACTTTTGTTTCTAAATGTCTGAGCATCCTGCTGTAGAAATATGGTGTGCTGGAAGTGTTTGTGTATAGTCACACATAGGAGATATTTTGATAGCTGACAGTCTGTTTCATTGACACAATGGTTAAATTCAGAAAAATTTGATCCCAGAGTTGAATTGAGACTGAGGCTGACCTGAAGTCTGTCATCTGACAGCTGCAGTTCTAGCCTTTTCCGCCATGAATTATTTCTGCTTTACCTATATGAGGGCATCGTATTTCCAATTTATCTGGAAATTCATCCCAGCCAGAGTCAAGAAAAAGTTCTCAATTTTTTTGCAAATGTATATAACAATTATTCTCTACCACAAGCTACTTTCTATTGGCCAGTGGAAGTAACTGTCATAATTTCTCAGAACTGGAAGAAAGTTAATGAGCAGGTAATATATTTACTTAAAGAAATCTTTTGCACGGCATACCCGCTTGTAGTACAGATGCTGTTAAGATGTCAGTGCTGTCGGAAATAAAATTTTGCATTAAGTCTTGGGTCAAATAGTAGATTTAAAATTACTTTGAGCAAAAAAAAAAACAATGAACAATCGGCAGCATCCTCTCCCTAGTGTTTGGTGAATTCTTTCTCATGTTAACTCTCAGACAGCTCAAGGACAAGTGCTACAGGTACTGAAGATACGCAAAAGCCCTAATTCTAATTCTTGTTTCAAAGGTTTATCATCATCTCTTGCTTAATTTACCTTTGTGTTTGAAGCTCCTTTATTACATTTTATTCTCCATTAGGGGACACTGTGAATGGATTTACTATTGAATGTACTCCTCCTTTTCTTCCATTTATTCCAATAAATATCCAAAAAAGCATATTGCTTTAAAACAAGGTCTTTATAATTTTAAAATGAGTGCACAAAACATTAGAAAATAGATTATAGACATGACTTCTTCAGAGGTGGATATAATGCCTCCATTTAGGCAACAAGATATTTCACTAAATGAGCAGATAAATCTTTTAGTATTGCCATTCCACTGATTCATACCATAAAGTCATCAAAAGAATTGTTAGATTACTGCAGTCAGAGATTCTACTGGGAAGGTGATGGCACATGAGGTTGTGATGATTCTAACTGCCTCAACTTTTACAGAGAGAATAATAAGAGAGTAATTGGACATAAGATAATAAACATTTGTTACATTTGAGGCAGCATTAAACCACAACTCTAGGACAAAAAAGCCAAAAAAACAAACAAACCCAACAAAAACCCAAACCCCCCAAAAAATCAACCCTGATATGAAATGAATGATCTGCAAAAAAACCCTCCCAACCCCAGTCTACCGTAATTTTGCATTGAGTTGATAAAATGGTTATGAAACTCACAAAGAAAAAAACAGTACAGAAATGCTGTATGATTTCTTCTGAGGTCCTGACTGGAATGCAATCACACCTGTAGGTTTTAGAGAGCAAAGGTTCTGTAATCTCTAAAGGGAGAATCATGTTTCAACCCTTCTATCTCTAGTCTACTTATTTCTGACAGTGACATGATGAAAATGAACTAAAAAAAAAAAAAGAAATTATTAATTTTCTCATTAAAAATTTGTAACACTACCATAAATATGCAGAAAACATAAGAGCCTACAAAATGAACTATTTGGTTGTGCCTAGTTAAGGTTACAGGGTGTTAATAAGAAAAATTTTTACAGAAAAAGTGTGTGCCAATTCTGAACAAATATGGGGTCACAGGATATATTACATTTAACTGTCTATAAGTAAGATATTGTCATAACTCAGTGACTGGAAAGATTTTGAAATATTCGTGTTGCCATAAGCTAAGAACAAGCAGAAAAGATGTAACATAGTTAAAGAATTTGCATATTAGTTTAATATCTATGTGTCTGAGACTATAACATCAGATGCTTTCCTTCGCAGTCACTGGTGTAAATTGAGTATATGCTTAAGAAATTGATAAAGAACTGCTAGTCATACTAACTGAGAATTTGACCCATCACTTTTAATATTTTTAATGGAATTCAAATACATTTACAACAGAATTTTAAAGTAATTTTACTGTGGTCTAAAGCATATAGCTAAATGCTGTAGTGAAAGAAGGACTTCAGAATTATTTCTAAGAAATATAAATAAATTATACAACCACACCCTTGAAGGTATCTCAGGTAGCTCTTCCATGATCTCCCCAGGCACAGAGGTGAGGCTGACAAGTCAGTAGTTCCCAGGATCCTCCTTGCTACCCTTTTTAAAGATAGGTTCAATGTTTCTCTTAACCTGAAGGTGATTCCCTTAAATAACCTTACATAAAGGTGACTTATTGTCACCGTATTTTATGTTTATTGTTTCAGGGAGTCCTTATATCTCCTCTTTGGGCCTCCTCTCTTGCAGCAGCCAGTGGCAAGTTCACCATACACCACGATCTTAGGGAGGCGGTGATCCTCCATCCTGGAGACGTGCCCTGCCCAGCGCAGCTGCGTTCTCAGCAGCATGGCCTCAATACTGGTGACTGCTGCCTGTTCAAGGACAGACACATTGGTCACATAATCAGACCAGTGGATGTTCAGGATAGTGCGGAGGCAGCGCTGATGGAAGTGTTCGAGGAGACGCAGGTGACGGCGGTAGATGACCCCCGATTTAGACCCATGTAAAAGAGTAGACAGTATAATGGCTCCCTGAAAAAATACCTCAGCCTTGGCCATATTGACTACCATCAATGGTCCACTCTGGCCTCCAATCGGGAGGCATGGAGACACACCATCCATAACGCTGCTGATTCCTTTGAGAATGCCCGCAGAATCAGTCTGGAGGAGAAAAGACAACGCAGAAAGAACCGTGCCTCACCAACACCGCCTATGGACACTTTCTGCTGTGCCTTTTGCAACCGGACTTTCCTATCTCGCATCGGCCTCTTTAGCCATCAGCGCGCTTGCAGCAAGCGTGGGTAGAGCCCTTCCCAAATCTTCATTCACGAAGCCTAGCCATGATGATGATGATGATTTTATGTTTATAATGTGGGAGGATACACCTGAGGTAGTCAGACATCTGAGGATTCTTCTGCAGGCAGTGGGTTTGGTGAGTATTCAATCAAGTACAGGTGTCTTAGAGTAAAACATACCATGCTTTGGGATCCATTTATTTTAACGACTCAATCTCCAGTTACAGTTTCAGCAGCCTCGGGTGACTGACTCATGTTTTATTGGTTACGTTGTGAGGAACCACAGTTAACATTATGAATCTCACCTCTATTATCCATACTCATAATTCTATGTCATTGGTAAATTTGCTGTTAAAAGTGAATACTATGAATTACTCCCACACACAAGGAAAAAGAAATCTCCATTTTTCTACTGCTTTAGTGTTTGAAGCAGAAATCCATTGAAAAGTGCCTGTCCTGATGCCTAAGTGCTGGTACTTTCCTATAGATATTCCCAATTACATAGGTTTCCTGGCCCCACCATCACTTAAGCCAAGTATCACTTCAGGCTACATCTGGAGCGCCGTGTCTCTTGAACTTCAGCAAAGCACCTAATCTCTGATTTTAAATGTTTTCACCTCGTGAAAGCTCATTGTTCTCTTGCCAGCTAGGATCATAAATTGTAATGTATTCCAATGTTAAATATATCCATTAGTCTCACAGTTAAGCAAGGCTGCAAAACAAAGAAGGAAAAAGAAAATCATTGAAAATCATGTTGTTAAACTGGCAGGAAACCCAAACAGCTCCAAGCATATGATGCCATGAAATTAAAGAGAATAGCAATATAATTCACAATGAGCTTTCTCTAGTAAGACTGAATTTAACAGGAGCTATTGACATCTGAAGGAGACTAAAGCCTGCTAAAATTATCTATTTGATAATATTCAGAGAAATAGTACAAAAACACCTGCCTAGGTTTTAAGAATGCCCTTGATATAATTTCAAGACAAATCCATGGTAACAATTTAAGATAAATTATTCCTTCCCTCCCCTAAGCAATTCTGAAGTATTAGACTCAGAAAAAGCCTGTTAGGTCAGACTAAATGTCCTCAAATCCCGCCCTGGAGAGCGTCCAAAGGCAAGGGAAGAGATTAAGAACAAGGCAAAGCTTTAGCAATGCTTTTGCAGTGATTTAAACCTAAGGGACATCCTGAGGAAAAAAATATTGTCTTGCATTTAACAGTTTCCAATAGCCATTGCTTCTTTTAATTTATGCAAGTATTTTTTTCATAGCTTTTTTTTGTCTTTGAGAAAAATGGGAAGCAACAATTCTGTATTGAGTGTCTCCAAGCCCCTCATGATTTAATATTTCTTCTGTCATATTCCTTTTTCAATCCTTTCTGTCTTTGCCTCATAGGTATTAGTCCACTAAGTCTTTCCTTATACAGAATTTAGTAGATAATTTTGACTTTTTTGTTTCTTTTCTGTGCATTTTACAGTTGATGCATATAATTTTAAGCCAAGGGAAAAAGTTGTTCACAAAATACATGTATCTGTAGCCATATTCTAGACTTACTCTCTGTTTCACTATTTTTACCCTAATAATATCTAACATTTGGTTAGTTTTTTTGGCCATTGCTGAGTGTTTTAATTGAATAATTATAAAATATACATATATATAATACCTGTACAAATACATTAAATACATAATTATAAAGTAAAACCATACATAATACCTATAAATGTTACTGTATATGTTTAGGTAGATAGATAGACCTCAATATTTGCTGATGCTACTTATTTTAATTCCCCACTTTCAATGCCTCCTCAGGAGCACTTCACAGCATTAATTCTAATCTTGATTTTCCTCCCTAACCAAAGAAAAAAAGCTACATCTTTTTGTGAAGCAATCCAGAGCAGAGACCAAAACCATCTCTTCCTCTCCACTGAGTGCAGAAGGAATTGCGGTAGGTTAAAACCCTAATTTAGCTGATGACTGAAACTGTGTAACATGAAAACCACTGCAGTCCCTGGTATGCTGATTCTTTTGTTTGTTTTCTAGAAAAGCAGTTCCATACTTCTCACAGCACATCTTCAGATCTAGGATTAAAGTTACATCAAACTGACAGAAAGAGTAAGTGCAAAGCCTTCAGTGAGTCTCTGCACAGTTTACACATAATCATACAGTTGCTGGGTTAAACTCCCTCTCTCCATCCCAGCTGAAGTAATGCAGAATGACCTCAGTCCCTTGTTAATATTTAAAATATTTTCCCGTGCTTCCCTGAGGCATCTAATAGAGTTATCTTTGACCTATTGACTGGCCTTATCTATACCAAGTATTGTTCTTGATGCTTGAGTATTATTCTTGTTCAAATCAATAAAGGTAAAGGTGGCATAATCAGACTATAAATGAAAGACACCCTTACATATTTTATGCTCTGTCATGCTGGCTACATAAACTTATTCTAATTTGCCTGTAAATTAAAGTGTTATAATAAAAATCAAGAGTTCTCTTGATATTATCTAACACCTCCACAAAAACATTATATAATACATCACACCTGCATTGTTTCAACGTAGTATTGATGCTTAAACATCTCTGGTTATTGCTTTAAAGATGTGTCAGGGTGCATTTGAACTCAGTTCATTTTGTTGCTCTTTGAAGTACTTTCAACAGTAGTGACAAACAGAATTGAAAAAAGATCGAAATGGAATCCATGCAAGGTCAGATTGTCTTGCTGGGATTCAGTTTTTTAAAACGTATGAAATACATAGAAAAGTGTTCCTGGCTGAGAAAATTTTATAATTTTATTATTACTAGTGCAAATTATTTATGCTCTTATTACTTACAATTTATGGTAGAATACCACTTTTTTTTTTTTTTTTTAAATGAAAACTGCCTCATCTTAGAAGTCAAGAAAACATCTAGCAAAATATAATGATTTTACAGCTGTGTTATCAAAAGGTACATGTTTGTTTAAGTCAGATGGAGTGGTAAGAACCATCTATAGCAAAGGTGCCACAGCCTGGCAACAAACTGTGAAACCGCTAGAGAAATTTCTTAGATAAGCTGAATTCATTTGTGAACTGAAGCCTTGAGGCTGAGATTGTGTAGCCTGCAATAAAACAGATTGCCCTCTTCCTTAGGCCTTCCTATATCCTTCTTCAGGTCAAGATGGATTTCAACTTTGCTAAAATTTCACTTCAATGAAAGTGTCAGGGTTTTGGAGTGCTTTTTGATCCTATGGGCTAGAAACTGGATGAAAGAGCAGTGGCAGCACTTGCTGGTGTAAACCTCTGAGCAAAAAAGGTCTCAAGAATCTGCTGCACACTCAATTTTTTTGTCTTCTCTCTGCTTTTTATCCCTTTCCTGCATTTTCATGGGTCTAAATGCTACTTTTTTTCTTGCACTGTGGGAATGGATGATGACCTTCACGTGATGGGAATGCTTTGGGTGAATAAATGAATAGTTGGCTGGTTTTGTGGCTTGACAATGCTCAAAATTACTCAGAATTTTATCAACTAAGCTTTTGATAGCTTCATGCACAGAATGCTGTGCAAGAAAATGATAGCCATACGTTTTATGAACCATTTATTTTACTTTACAGATGTACATATGCGTATAGATTGTTTTGGTAGAGTAGCAATGGTTTCATGCTATGGAGAGAGTGGGTGAGAAGACTTGGCTCACGAGTGTACCATATCAAGAGCAACAACCCTCTCTCAAATGGATCCTCCTAGAGCTAGGTTCTGATAAATAATGCCAGTAGGAGTTTTAATTTATAATAAAAATAATAAAGATTTTTTTTTTCTGTGTGTGTTGTGGTCCCTAGATCCATAACAACCAACAAATTCATCAAAAGCTTTAGGAGCATTTTACAAAAATTAGTTAGTTCTTATTAAACTTCAGTCTAACTCACCAAAACATAAGAATATTTTATAATCTTTATAATTAATAACTGCTCCAGTAATTTCACTGTTTGAGGGATTAATCTTACTGGGAGTTTTTTGATTAAAATCCCAGATCCACTGTGGTCTCTTTACGCCTGCTTTAAATAGCAGAAGCGTTTTCAAAGAAATAGGTAATATTAGGGGGCAATAGAGATTAAAGTTTCCTTAAGTGATTGTCCCATGAGTTGTTGACTCATGTGGTTGACTCTTTCCTGAAAAATTTTTGTGGAAGAACAAAACCATGTCAGTCAAACTGTATTTGCTCTACAAGGCTGTAAAATTAATAATTACCTTCTGGACCTTAGAAGTGTCTGACTTGACCTTAGATATTAGGCCTGGTTTTCATTTTATTAAGATGAACTAGCTTTGAAGTTCTTCAGCTTCCTATCAGGACACACTTCTACTTGTTACATATAATTATTTATTTACTTTCTCCACCCAGTCTGCCTTTCCTGAAGATAATGGTAACATACTTTCAATTCCAGTACTGACTTCTCAGTTTACAAAACCCAGTATGGATGGCCATTAATGGCATGGACAAAAAGGTTCAAGGCTTCAGAGTATATGACTTTAGTAGAAAGTCAGTCCTGATTATCTCAGCAATGAAATTGAATTAGAAACATTTTCTGTATCCTAAGTGCACCTGTCTGTAACCATAAGATCAGATACTCTCAACTTGCAGAGTGGATTTGACAATAATTAGATATCTAGTCTTCAAGAACTGCTTTTATAAAGCAGATGTGAGGAATTCTGGCCTCTGCCAGTTGAAGTTATACATCTCCTTGCAGCTGGCAAGATACGTTTTGAACAACATTGTCTTAATATGTTCAACGGTCTAAAGCTGCAGTATCTTATCTCAGTTTTAGTATCTAAAATATATTTAGGAATATGTATGCAGAAAGGACATTCAAGATTTCTACCATTCACAACATCTTTAATACATTTCTTAGTTCATTTCCCTTTCATAATCATTCTGACTTTTAGTATGTTTGAAATCTAACCCATGCCTAGGAAGTTAAGAAACAGTCTTCTAACAATCTTTCTAAGAAAACACTTTCATCTGAAGTCAGGCATATGAAATTAAGAATGCTCAAATGTACCAAATGAATACTCCACCTTATCCTGTAATTTGCCTGCAGTCATGGCCTGTAAAGATAATTCACAGGAAGAGGAAATATGTCTTAAGAACTAAATGAAACTTTCAGTTCTGCTCTGAGTGAAAGACAGTACCTGTTCTTCATTCAGTATCTATTTCTTGTTGCATATTGCTGGAGGCATGATTTAGCCTTGAAAAACAGCTTTTTTAATTCATTGTCTCACTGTATTAATTCCACCTTATTCAGAATGGGAGGATATAATGAGAAATTTCTGGTTTTCTCTTTGAAGAAGGTCAGGAGTTCACTTATGCTCAAACAGACTAAGCATTTTAAGGCTCACGGAGGCCAGCAACATGCACATGAATCATGCAGCTGATATTACCTCTCTCTGCCCCCACTAAAATGACTCACTGGCAGTGTGACAGGGGGAAGGTAGTGAGTTGCTCAAAATTGTGCCTCTAAAAAGAGATTGTAACTATTCTGCTTCCACACCTTATCTTTCCTTATGCACCTTCTTGGTATTTTAATATCACTAACATTCGTGGATAACCCCCACTTTTATAGCTACCTGTTCTTCCCACTTTGATGTCTAAGCGTTATGCAGAGAATTTTAGGAAAATGAGGAATAAGGCTCTGAAAGTATGGAATATTCCTTGCACGAAACGAAGGAATTGCAATAGGAAGTGGTCTGCGCATTGGAATTATTGGAAGCAAGAAGTGAATCATGTCAAAGGTCCAATTGAAGTGTCCTACAATTTCTATTGTACTACGTTACTTTACATCTTCTCTACCTTTTTATTATAACAGTACTCTGTATAACATTATCTAATTCTGTTCTCGGTGATGCTTACCTGTCTTCTGCCTAAGATTATAAATAATTTAGAACTCTAAGCCTGCATAGTCTGTTGAACTCTATTCTCACCTAAAATCATTCTACCCTTACCTGTGAAATAACACTGTCCAATTGTTTATGTCAGCTGGATGCTTCTTTAGACTCACTTGGATTAACATTTTTCCCACATATTTTTTAATTCAGAGCAAATCTTTCCATGATGATTCTTGTAATTTAAACCAGTTGGGTTGTAAATTCTTACATAGGTAGAAATTCAAGTTATACCAACTGAAGCCATATACAGTAGCCCAGCTGCAATTTATACAGTGGAGATCAGATTCTGAACTAACATATATAAAATATGTTAGCCATATATATATATATATATGAATAGGTTAACCATTACCTGCTGTATGTATGTCACTGTATATCTCAGACATACGTTGATCCCATTCCTTTTTAATGATTAAGGAAGAGTGTCTTATCTGGCTACACATAACCATAATTTGCCTTCTTGCATACTGATATCTTATTCATGGTAATGTATAGAATAATACAAGATGGATTCTTCTTGTGTCACTCATCTAATTCTGCACTGTGAGCTAAAGGGAGTTTTATAAATCACGTATAGGGAAATTGGTTAACCGGCTTTCATGTTTGTGTGTTGGTGTAACTTCCGTTGGCTCCAATGCTGTGTACATTTAAAAAAAAGAGATGTGTTTTGACTGCAAGTCAGATCTAAATACTTAATGGTGTTAAAATTACCTGAATAGGATTGATGTGCAGATCTGGCTTCCAAATACTAATAATTATACTATATTATACTATACATCTGATAAAGATATAAACCTTCATCTGATTTTCCACCACTTTACTGAAGACATTTCAGTTTGCTTTGGTGTGAATCTATGGAGAATCAGACACAGAGTCACTGGTTTATATACTTGCATTAGGAGCAGTATACCCCATTTCCATCTTTTATACTAGGGCACTGTGTAGCTCTATGCATAAGCCTCTGTTTGTACTCTGTGCAAATTTAAAGCTCAAAAAAAAAAAAAAAGAAGAGTAAAAGAAAGTCTCTTATGTTTGCACTTTTAATTTAACACTGGTTGGGATATCTGCCAATGTAATAAAGGCACTTTTCCGTGCACTGGAAAACCCAATTAGGACTTGTTCTTAGTTTGATTATCAGTCAGAAACATGCATACAGAAATATTCATTAGAGACCTACTGAGAGCTGTGATAAAGCAGCAGACAGCTGAATTATAGAGTCTGTCAGTAACCGCACTACAATTTTACATTTGCTTGATAAAGGACAAGTAACAAAATATCTAAGATGTAATTTGGTGCCCACTGGAACTGTACTTTATTATGGTAGATATTGTTCTGACTGTCTTCAGGAGGCTGGTGTTTCTTGACATGATATTGTGCACAAATGATAAATCACCAGGCTAAATGTTGCTCCAGCATGCAATGCACAGAGAGGTAACACACCCGTCAGCTGGCAAATGCCTTAGTCACAGCCTAAAGCCAGTAATTTGAGGGTTGGAAACACAGGACAGATTACAGAATCTTGGACCCCAAATGATTATTTGTTTAAAGGATGATGACTCGATTGACCCCACTTCCCCAAATTAAACAATAGTTCTCTACAGAGGCTAGATAAAAAGAGAAGGAAAATAATTCCTCTTGGGTTTATGAGTTGAAGTTACATAAAATTCTTCAGTTAAACTTATATAGATTTATTTTAGCATATAGACTCTTTACTATTGGCCTTAACTTCTAGCAACCAAATCCATTGACAGTACAACACATGATCTGAAATTATAATAGGTTTTCAATAGAATTGGGATGGACATATGCTTGGAACTGTGATACTAGTCAGCTAACTAGATCAAAGTCTCTCATACAGTTTATTTAAAAAGCACTTGGGAAATCTGGTTCCAATAATGACTTCAATGTGTTTTCCTTTCTAAACAGAAACAATATCACATTTGTAAATGAAAAAAAAATGACATTTGATCCCGTTATTGAATGTGGTGTTTTAGTGACAGACTTGTTCAAGATATATAAACTCCTATTTAAAATTAAATTATTTAAATAAATATTCAAAAATCTATGAAGGATGAAGAATAAAGGTCTGTTCAATATTCTCAACATGAATCAGAACGATTGGTAGTGTGGTGGTTGCAGCAGTCCCCAAACTGAGCAAAAACAGTAGTAGTGTGTAGTCTTTATTCTGTGATGGAGTCTTATTCAGACTAGAATTTCTTATCAGTCTTTATTATCCAACGTGTATTGCTTCAGCAAGCTTAAAATAAACACATATTAAATGACAGGCTATGTGTGTATTTAAACATTGTACAGTATACACTGATGAGGGATTAAAGCCAGTTCACTGTATGAAAATAAGAGACCTATGCCTAGATGAACCACCTTAAAACATGCCCAGTTTTTGAGTGGAGCAGGATACTCAAATGTAAGTATTCCCTTCTCAATGTCTTAATAATTTGCTAATTGGGAACTACATGCATATTTTTGGCATAGTTACCCAAGATGCTTGACTGACACATTTTACTTCAGTGCTTGTAAGCCTCACAAACTGTGAAAGCATTTTTGCTGAGAATATGTTTCCCAGTCATTTAAGGTAATAGAGTTTTCCCCAAGTTACCAGACAAAGAGCAGATGCACAGAAGTTATGTGTAGGTGTACATTAGCAGGTACAGTCTGAACTGAGCTCGATTTTCCCATGCTAGTATTGGAATTGGGAAAATATGACGGGAAAAGACACCAACGTAGGCGTCTGCATCTAAATTTTTCATCCAAACACAGTTCTAGCCACATGCTGCACCAGAGCTAACATACTGGGCTGAACGTCTGGGGGCTGACTTCACAGCAGAGGATGTGGCTGAAAGGGGTAGTTCAGGCCTCCTCCTTTTCTGCCTGTATGTTCTAAACAATTCCCTTTTGCCTGGCCTGAAGTTAACTCAGCTGTGTGGAAAAAAACACAAAGATTTTACCCAGCTTAAAATTTGCACAGCAAAGAAAAGTAGTGAATTTTTTATCCAGTCAAATAACTTCTTCATCTCACTGTGCAATGACGTATTTTCTAGCGCTACTGCAAGGCAAATACTGGGGACTTGAAGCCATAGCAAGGTAGGTAGGGCTGAGCTACTTTTTTTGAGAGCACCAGAGGTTAAGGATGCATAAAAAAGGAGCCTCACACATAGTATATTGGCACAGGCGTAGCACTGGACAAGCCCCTTGCAGCTTGCCCAGGGGTAAAAAGATTTCTTTTAGAGTAAGACTTGGATCCTGGAGATGAAACCTTGTCTTCTCCATTTTAGGCTGCCCCTCTGCTCTCAGTGATCTCCAATGTGTCTTGTGTACTCCTGCTTGTTGAGACGTGTCATGAGGACATCTCCATATATAGTTGGAATGTAAAGAGGATTCACTTAGGCAAAGCACATTTGATATGTGTTTAAAATTAAATGTTTTGCTGAGGAAGGATCTTATTAGTTCTGCGGTCATTTGTTATGCTAAATCAAGAACTTCAGCTTTGACACAAAGTTCAAGGAATTACTAAAGGGAGAAAAGGCCTGTTGATTTATGTAAGTCTTGTTCAAAACAACTCAGATTTCCAGAACTTGGATCAATTTTTAAGTATATATTTAGAGCTAAGAAAAATGACACATTGCCAGTAAACTGTTCATATACTGTGACTCTACCCCAAATTTTGTGACTGTGTTCAGGGTTCTTGTACAAAAGAATCATTCTCAAGATACACATTTAAAAGCACACCTGATTACGTGGGGCTTGAGTGCGACCGACATCATGGTTAAATATGTACTAGGTAGAATCTAACTTTTCTGTCTCAGACTGGGTGGGGTGATCTGGTTGCTGGACCCATACGGAGTCTGTAAGGATATTTGTAAACATGGTTGCTTACACATTGGGATAGTTCAAGTTTCTAGTAATTTAAAATTCCTTTATTCCTACTCTGGTTTTATTTTCATTTTAAAGAACTGTATATTTTTATGGAACCATAAAGACACGTACATATACATCAATACTGTAACATATATATTTTTTCTAGCTCAGTTTTATTCTGAAAAAAACAACAAAGTTACAGATGAATACCACATGAAAAATATTTAGCCTTGCAAGCACTATTTATATATCAAAAATCTTTATTAAAATCATGGGAGCACACTGCTGAGTAAAAACATCTGTCATTTCCCCTCCATCTCTTTTTCCCCCCTCCCTTAAACAGTAACACCCACATTTCAAATAGCTGAAGAGTTTATTTAAGTTATTCTGAGCATACGGAAAGTCCCTGTATCATCTACACACACAGACAGATAGCAGTGAAACTCTGGGATGAAAAGCCCTAAAAGTACTGAAAACACTGGGAAATGAGACAAAAAAAATACAGTCATTCTGTGCGAGTGCTATACTAGATATGGTAGGTCTGGGGATATGGGCTGAGTATAGTTCTAGGAGCTGACCTTTTCCCCTTTGTCATTACTAAAGGTTGAATGGGTGAGCTGTCTTTCTCAAAATATGTATTTGCTTTGTTGACAATGTTGCCTTTCATGTTTAAAAATAAAAGTGTTCCTTATAATAGACATACAAGTATTCATACTCTGGAGGCTTCAATCTCAGTATGCAGAATATTGGAGTAAAAAATTGTAGTCTGCCTTGAATAGATTATAATCTACTCCAAAAATCTGTTATTCAGTATAAATTTTAAAAGCTGGCCAAAGTTTTTACTCTTGTTTGAGCTTGGTTTTGCTCATGTTGCTTTTATACTGATACTAACCCTCCAGCCTCCTTGGGCTTGCTCCTGATTTATAGCAGCGCACCTGAAAGGAACCCATCACGTCAAATGGCTGCTTGGAGGAGCTGGGACACTTGACTGAGTGCAAGTTGAACCACAGCATGATGGCTGCAGTGGTGGGAGGACTTGTGGGATAAAGTAGCAGCAGCAAGAGGAATGGCAGACTGGGGTCTCTTTGCTGATGGACAGGTGAGACCTCCTTTCTTCTAGGACTCTAGTAATTTCTCATGATTTTTAAGAGGAAAACCTTCTTATCTTCAGCAACTTCATAATTCTTGATCAGACATTACATGACATTTCTTTTTCCAGCACACAGGGACCTGGCCTCCTGCCAGGTATGCTTTTATGCACTGCTTCAGCCTCTGCTTGTCTGGAGAACGAGAGCGAGAAAAGTGCTGTGCATGTACCATATAGCAGAGTTCCCTTAGGGCGGTGCAAGTGCTGTGTATTACTGTGCTTCTAGCCAGTTTTGCACTGGAAATATAGATTCTCCTCCCCACCTCTTTCTCAGGTCTATAGTCAAGTGAAAGCTTTTAGGTTTCTCCTTTTTAAATTTTATTCTAAGAACCTCTTTTATAATAATTTTCTTTTCTCCTTGATTACCGCATGACTGCCTCCTCATTTTCTGAAGATGCAGAGGTGTCTGCAGAAGGTGAAATCATCTCTCAGTCACACAGAGGACTAGTTTGTTGGCTTGAGTAACTTAATCCAGTCCATTTGGGAAGAAGTCTAAGTTTTGTAGTTGCTGTTTCTATTAGTGAATCTGGCTGTCAGGCTTAAGGTTGATAAAATCAAAAATAATTTTTAGCTGGGAGCTTCTCTGCATCTCACAAGCAAGATATAGTTGAAAATAATTTAGACTGAAGTAAGTCGGTGCAATAATTCCCCTGCTGAAATGGTTTTCAATATTTCTTAGCAATCCAGAGACAGTGAAAAAAAAAACCCTGTGGATTTTAACAAAGGTCGGTGTTTCATGAATATGTCAGCTATCAAGATATTTTCATCTTCTTAAAGTCTGCTGTGAAATTTCTGTTAGCCTACTTGTTGAAGCTTGTGGTTAAAGTCCCGACAAATCGTCTTCTTTTCCCTCCACAGCTGTTATACCATGATATCCACTCTTTGGAAAAGAGGAGACACAGCTGGTTGTTTCTTCAGTGCTGTCATTGACCCTTACCCTATCCATCAATTGTCCATCACTGGCAATATCTACTCTCCTAACTCCTAACTCCTCATCAAACACTTCCATATGTGCCTAATCAGTTCTCAGGGAGATAATTGATGGAAAGTCAGCCACAAGTCCAAGTCTAGGCCATTGCATGGCAAAGGAGTTGTACGCAGTTGTGCCTTAAACAAACTGTCCAGCTGCAGTAGTTGGCATCTGTGATGCATTGAATCTGCAGAAGTACAGGATGGAAGAGGGGGAGTGGTTATTATTCTTTGAAGGATATTGACAGGGGATGTGCTTTCTGTCTCAGTGAAAACTGAAGTGCTTGTAGAGAGGAGCCACAATGGAGGGGGAAATGCACAGCTGTCTGCACATTTGAGCAAAACAAGCTGGTCTTGAGAAGAGTCTTATATCACCAGAGTGGAAATAAATCAGTCTGAAACAAACACTTTTGAGGCATTCAGATTTCTCTCCAAACAGTTAAATGATAAAAAGATGCATCAAATAGAGTAAAAATTGCCAAAGGATCCTTCCAAGACTACAACTCCATTGTCTAAATTTTTTTTAGAAAACTCGGGTACAGACTTGGCCCAGGATAATGAACACTTTTGGAAACAATGCTTGGGTGCAGTTCAGGAGCCAGTACTAGCCAGGGATCTGCTCAATATGAGACATGAATACAACCATTTAGCTCTGAAGGCCAAGAAAGTTTAGTAGTCTGTTTAGGACATACCAGGCAGTTGGCTTCAGCTCCAGTCAGCACATTTAATTTATCAGTACAGGTTTCCAGGCTTCTGTAGTTGCCAACGGCCTCCAAAAGGATGGAAGAAAATTTCTTCAAACTGAAGTGCTTCTTATTGTTTCCTTCAAGCAGCAAAGCAGCACACCACTGCATACACCTCAACGCAGATTTTCACTTTAAGGCAGCATCTAAAAACAGGGCACAGACTTGTCTGTATCCATTATCAGCTTCTTTGAAGAGGCTTAGATCATAAATCAGATTAATATAAGTAGCACTGCCACTTATGATAGATAGCAGCACACAAGGAAGAAATAAACTTGTGTTCAGATTGGAAACCTAACTAAAACTGAAGGTCCAGTGAACCATTTCTATCCTGGTCAGACTTTGACTTAACTTTGCAATTTTACTATAAAAAACTTAATATTTTATCACAAGGGGCATTCCACTACCATATCCTGTTTAAATATTGAAACAGACATGTTTTCATCGACCTTGTAGTAAATATGAGCAGATTTAAGAAAATATAGAAGAACTGATACCTAATCTAAGGTAAAAACCTCAAAGATCTAGCAGTCAGATTTTATTGTGTCCCATTTTCTGTGCAGTTGTCACTGTCCAAGCTGCTCTCTGCAGGTGGCAGTGCCTTGCTGCTACATTCCTGTAGAGGGATCCATGGCTGCTGCCAAGAGAAGGGATGTGCTTGCAGACACGCGAAGAGGAGAGCAAGCAACGCGGGTGGTGGAGGATGCTGGCAGCGCCAAGAAAAAGACTGAGCCCACAGACTGCAGTGGTGGAGAAACAGAGGAGATACCTTTGGAAGCAGAAGAGGGAAAATCCAGATGAGGAAGCAGAAAAAGTATAAGCTTCCCCTATGGCTGCTACAGAGGAAGAGAAAGAAAAGGAGGGGAACAAAGCGAAAGTATTTCAAAGTATTTCCCTGACATGACCCCATAAAGTTGTAAACAGGTGACAGAAGGCTGATGGCTGGTTTTGCATCTACAGGAGTTGTCTCTGTCTCCCAGATTCATTGAGAACACACCTAGTGAACATTTAATGAGGATGGAAAATCTCAGATAGATTTTCTCTTAATGATCCATCTTAAAAAAAGCCTTGCAAATTGTACTCCAGTCTTTTGCCTGAGCACTTTCAGAGCCCTTCAGCCCTCTTGCATTTTCTAAATAAAAGGAATGATTTCCTCTGAATTCATGATCAGGCAGCTTATCACTTTGTTACTGCTCTGATAACATAGAGGGAAAAGGATTTGAGGGACCAAATGAATGGATTCTACATGGAAAAGCAACCTATGAGCACCTGAAAAAGATCTGGTTTACTTCAGAGAAAGGAATGTTTGGCGCCTATATTTTTTGTCTGAAAACTTGGTCAAACTAATATGATTCCCAATTACATGGTCATTCTTGGTAGCAGTCTCTCTTTTTTTTTTTTTTTTTTTTTTTTTTTTTTCCTTTTTAGAAAAAGGAAAATGTGATGATGGCCAAAAAATAGAGGCTCAAACTTTGCCAGGCAAAACCAAAAGCAAAAGGTAAAAAGCAAAAGCCCCTTATTCACACACAGCTTATCTTTTATACTATTTTACTACTGTCTATACGTGTCTCTGCTACATATCATTGGCTAGGTGTTCTTCTCCATCAGTCTTAGTCCATCTTCTGATAGGTGGACATCACCTCTCCTCATGCTGGCAAATCTCAAACACACTCATGCTATTCTTGGTTGTTTTCTTCAATTCCTTCTACTTTCCCAGGCCTGGCCCAAGGACACAGGTGGTGTTTTCTGCTGCTTTCCCAGGCCTACAGCCACATTCTTTCAAGGTCGAAGATGTCTGTGGCTCAGTATGCTTCCATAGGAAAAGGGACCAATGTGAGAACATGAGAATGGAAGATGGAGAATGAGCTAAGCAAAGGAATTGTTGAGTTTTTCAAACTTAGAGATTCAAGCATTTTCACTGCAGTTTTAAATTAATTTTATTTCTAACTCTCATGAAAAAAATAAGAGTTCTAATAAATGGATGGCTGCATTTCATTATATAGTACCTCTTCTTACATCCACAAATTGTCCTTTAAATATAATTTTTTACTAAATATTAAATAATTATCTGGGGAGGGAGTTGTCCCACGGACAGTGTAATTAACTAGTTCGTAGCATTTTCGTTGTCAGCTGTAAGCTAATCTCACTTTGTTTCTTGTCCTACTTTTGTTTGATACTGAGAGTTACTATTCTTCTCCACGGACACCCCTTTGTCGCGGGGGAGAAGCTTGCGTGCCCTTATGAGGCTGTGAGCTATGCTGGCGGTGGTTGTGCCTCCGGTAGGGTCTCCCATGCTAGTCAGGGCTCAACTGAAGGGTCAGACAAAGTGTGTCCATGGGCAGGATGGGCTCACCAGCCTCCCGGCAACCATCCTAGGAGAAGGACAACTCTAACTCCAAACCCGGGCAGATGGAGCTCGCTTAGCCCTGTAAGGCCATCCATCTAAGAGAAGGACACTCTAACTAACCTACATCCTGAGGACTTCGCTGCCACCGTCCAAGCTTGCCAGGCCCTGGCAGATGAACCTTAGGACTAAAGGGTGGGGCCAGTTCC
>VWZG01003150.1:5906-26814 GCA_013396735.1 Grallaria varia
CCGGGAGGCGAGGCAGGGCCCCGGGAGGAGCTGTCACCTCTCGGCAGAGACGGGCTGTCACCGGAGCGGGCACTGGCGCGCCTTGGCCGCGCCTCGCAGCCTGAACATCGCGTGTCCTCCCCGGCGCTGTCCTAATCCAGTCTTCCTTTAACAGAGAATGCCCTTCGCTTCCTTTAACAGGGAATGCCCTTTTGCAGATGGAAGGGCCCCTGGCAGCTCAAAAACTGAGTTCAGCTTCTTTATGCTTAAGACGATTATAGTTTTAGCATAAAATTTCCTGTAGAGTGAAAGGTTTACTCAGAGCTTCATAAGAAGGGATAGCATTATGACAACATTTCAGTTGGACTGATTCAGAGAGAACACAGGTTGTGTAACCAGGGGTAATAACTAACAGTTGATGTTAACCTGGAAAATGAAGTTTCCTGTGATAGGGAAAAACTGCACCATGGCATGCATAACATATGACTGAGGTTGTAAATTCAGAATCAATATCTTTTAATTAATGTAAAATTTAAAAAAAATGTGTAAAGTGTATTTTCTATATGTACACTGGCTATTTTTTAAAAACAAACACCATGGTCTTGTGTGGAGAAGGGCTCTAATTAATTTGGTTTGACATTTGCACAGCAGAAAATGTGAACTATTATCTTGAACTATGTCCACTCAGTTTGTGTGGCCAAACTTTTGGTCTGAGGTAGGGGGTTCCTGTGCCATTTTTGTTATTGAGTCTCATGCTGCGGAAGGGCTCATATGGCAGTGGGGAAAGACCATAGTTTGAAAGCGGATTTAGATGGTGAGTTACCAAGAGTAGTTTGACCTTGAGCTCTATCTGTGATCCATTTATAATTGCCATCTAAACCTGTGATGAGCACCAGCTCTTTCAGTACACATTTCTGAAACATCTCCAGAGGTGGAATAAAGGATGTGAATACTGTTGAGATTGCATTGAATGGTGTTCACGGTAGTGACATAACTTTTTAAATTCCTACTTTTAAGTGCTGAGCTTGCAACCTTAATAGAGTTTAACAGTTTAAAAAGCATAATAATGTTAGAAGCAGAAAACTCCATTGTGAAAGGTCACAAAAGTGTCAGTGTTACTAGGATCAAGGCTGGAGCTCTTGGATCTACCATGGTGTGTTTAGACTAATGGTTGGAGAATGATAACCTGCAGCTTCTGTATAGATGAGTTTGATGGAACTGTGACACATGTTTTGCTGGGAGATTTTTACAATTCTGTCAGGTGTTGATCAACAACAAATGATGAGGGTCAAGTATCTTGGGGTCCTCTCCAGCTGCCTTGGACATTTCTTCTTTATTTGTAGTGCACAAAGTCTGACACACTGTTTTCTGGGGGTTTCTAGGTTTGTGCTTCCCCTACTTTTCTATCTCCCTAGCTCTCTATTTCATTTTCAGTCTGTCTGCTTTTCATTCCACCAAAGCAAATCATGCAACAGCTTTTTTTCCCTCCTTCTATCCAAGCCACGATGTTCTACTTCATCCTGATATTTGCATTTGTATGCTTCTTCCTTAATCTTCCCTCTAGCAGCATGCTTTTCCCAAATGCTGTTTACTTAGGTCATTGAAAACAAGAAGGTCAGTGTCTTGGTATTGAGAGCTACAGTAGCTGGTGGAGGCAGTTATGCACTGATGGTTTCTTGCATCACCCCAGGGGGACAGCAGTATTGTATAGACTTGTGTAAACCTAGACTTGACAGAGAGACTTAAAAAGTTTTTAAATGCTCTAAAGTGGGAAAAATAAGTCTATCTTCTCCCACAGTTTTTCTGTTCATTCAAAAAAAAAATTGTTCTGAAAGGTTAATTGACCATGGATAATTTAATTTTTCGTTGTCAACACATAGTAAGTTTCTAAGTGAAAATTTTATCACAATGTAAAGTATTTGAATACTCAGAGTGTTTGGAAATATTCAAGGTAACTGTGGCTGTTTCATCTATAGTGATGGAGTTTAACATTGGCCTGCAGGCACTACACAGCCACTCGCTCGCCCTCCTGCAGTGGAATGGGAGAGAGAACTGGAGATATAAAAGTGAGAAACTCATGGGTTGAGATAAAGACAGTTTAATGGGCAGAGCAAAAGCCACGCAAGCAAAGGAAAATGGGGAATTCATTCCCTGTTTCCCATGAGCAGGCAGGTGTTCAGCCATCTGCAGGAAAACAGGGCTCCATTACACATCATGGTGACTTGGGAAAACAAATGCCATTGCTCTGAATGTGTGTATCT
The DNA here is from genome assembly GCA_013396735.1 of Grallaria varia. NCBI lineage: Eukaryota > Metazoa > Chordata > Aves > Passeriformes > Formicariidae > Grallaria > Grallaria varia. The sequence continues at coordinate 8,147 of VWZG01003150.1, forward strand.
GTTTCTTCTTTCTTCGCCAAAGCTTTTGTTACTGAGCACAACTCTATGGTGTAGAATCTCCCTTTGGTAGGTTGGGGTCAGCTGTCCCAGCTGTGTCCCCTCCCAGCTTCTTGTGCATCCCCCAGACAACTCACTGTTGGGACAACGTGAGAAGCAGAGTGAGCCTTGACACTATGCCAGCACCGCTCAGCAATAGCTGAGACATCTCTGTGTTATCTACACTGTTTTGGTCACAAATCCAAAACATAGCACCATACCAACTACTGTGAAGAAAGCTAACTGTCCCAGCCAAACTAAGTACAATACCTAGTCTTTAATTCCCATGTGTCTTTCTTATTTCTTCAGATGAGTTTTTGTAAAAGTATTGTAAGTGAAATGGTCTTGTTTCATCTAGGCAGCTCCAGCAGACAGCAGAACAGTTTTCTGATGCCCCCAAATACTGAAAAATGGGGGTTAACCTGGTTTACATTTTGACTGTCAAAGAACAACTTTCTTTTCTGGCAGGTCACTTGCTTCCAGAGAATGTTCATATGGCCTGTGAAGGTATTTTGAGAGTTGTGCTCGTCTCAGATCCCTCATCAGATTCTATTACTGAGTTGAAATAGTGCTTGGCCGTTGTGACAGAATACTTAAAAATATAAGGTTATCATATATATCTTGATAGTTGCTTTGTCCTGTTGTTGTCACCTAGGAGTTATGGAACCAGCAGAATATTAAACAGCTTTTAGATTCGAGGATTAATAGTGATGATTACAAAGATGTGGATGGGACACTTGGTTAAGCCAGCTCAGAAATGAAGCACATTTGAGTAACTGGGAAAAAAAAAGTTCGAGACTCTGTGAAGTAAGATAACACCCAAGTACTCCTGAAATGTCACGCAGTGGAAGGATGAGAGCCTTGAAGTCTGTGAGGGTTTATGTCTCCTCATACCAGAGAGAGGGCCTGAAATCCTCTTCTGGAATGCAGGAGGAGAAAACATCCAAATTCCTTTTGAGGAAGGTGCTGCTTCTTAAGCAGGAAAGACTTGCGAAGCAAAACAAGCCCTAATCTCCTCGCTATAAATCTTCCAGAAAGGCTGTCTACACTTAATGACTCGTAGAGAAACAATCTGTCAAAATGGTCTGCAGATCTGTCTCCATGTTCTATGAGACTGTTAAAGTAGGAAACCTGATGAGCAACAGATCTGTGAACTTATGTACAGATAAATGAGAAGGTGCTCTTTGCTAGAAGTCAGGTAAGCTATGACGTGTGTCACCAGCGTGGGCTCAGTGGCGTGGCAGACTTTTTGAGCAAAGATCATGTGATCGGTGCGAAAGTATACTTGCTTGACTGAGCATGTCGGTGGTGGTGTTCTGATGGAGAGTAGGATTTGTTACAAAAGCAGCGTGAGGCTAAGTTCCCTATAGGGTTACCTTTTCCCACATGCTTTCTGAGACTTAGTTCCAGTCCTGATATCTTTACATGTGATTACCTAGACTGCAATCTTGGATACTATAATAAAGCAGCACTTTTAATTCCAGGGGTGCTGCCACAGAACATTTCAGAACCAAAGTAAAATTCTGCACTTATACCTGCTGGTTTTGTGTCTGAAGGTTTTGGTGAAGACTGCGAGAGCTTCAGTAGCAGACAGCTCCTTTAAAATCTAGGTGTTTATGCAGAGCAGGAATCTCTTTGGAAGAACTGTTATTTTGATACAGATTCTCTGACAACTGAGAACGGTATTGACCCAAGAAGAGCCTTGGTCCAACACTGCTTATTAAGTGTTTTCCTTGTTGGAACAGCTGTGTATCATGTTGCTTTCAGAGCAGTATAACCGTTTTCTGAAAACATAATCAGATATCAGTTTCTCAGAGGAATTAGTATTGTCTTCTAATTTCTTACCTCCAAAAGTCCGGTGTCATTAGTAAAACTTACTAAAATGGTCTTGGAAATACCAGTGATGCCTCTGTGTACTTCTAAATTACCTTTTTTGTAATCACTTTGATATTGTGTAAAGGTGTAGTGAACTCCAGGCCTCTATTTATTTGTAGGAGATATTATCTGAGAATCCCTTCCTTCAGAGGTGATTCAGGAATTGAAAGGGGGACAGGGAGAGACAGACTCAGAATGTGTACTTCATCACATTTCTTGAGGGCACATAGATTTCCAGGAGAAGGAAGCTGCATACTTTGGATGTTTCCAGGAGTTTTTTCCCTAGTACCTCAGCAGTACTCTCCAACTCCCTCTTTATGAGAATACTCAAAAGGTCAAGTTTATTTGTAGCAGCACATTTCTAAGTGCATTATGTCATTTATTTCCATCTCTGTGAAATAAAGAACAAAACTTTAATTCCAAAAAGTAAGGCTAACTCCCCTAGGGAGGAGACTCTCCTGCCTGCTCCAAGAGGATGCTGTTCCAAAAGATGCATGAGCATTACTTTTTACAAGAGCCACTTGTAGCAAATGCTTTTTCATAAGAATTGTGCATTTCATGTCATAGATCAATTGCCAAATGTAGGAAATGGTTTCCTCTTTGGCTGATCACAGCTGGGGCTCCTTACTGGCATCATCCTGAGAAGAATACTGCTTGCCAGCCTGCTGTAGTAAGAGCCATGCATACCTTTCATCATTGATTCTTTGTTCCTCATAATGTTAAAAGAGGATGTTGCCTGTTTGGACCAGACAGATGAAGCTACTATATGTTTTAGTGCTGCGTGCAGTGAAGCCTGTGGACATGTAGCGGGATATACATAGTGACTAAAGCTTCTTGAATAACTGCTAGAGGTTAGGTAAGTTCCATGTGAAACTAATATAAGGACTGTTGGAGAGTGTTTTAGCATCATACTTATTTCGGAGGATTTCTGAAATAGCTATGGTTACAGTTAAACACTGTTAGCCAAGGATTTCCTGTAATAGAATTGTACTTGAACATGGCCCTTTTTACAGCGTTTTAAACACATTCCAACTTCCTGTGCTTGTAAAAACTTTAATATAATAATGTCCTTATCTCAGTGAAGTGGGATCAACTAACAGAGTTGTTGACTGTACTACATCTAAGTTGTCTGCTAGAAGTATAACTTCAGTAAGCATCAAAACAGTTTTGTCTACTTTGGGATTTTCCCACACTGGGAACTTGACATTTAACCTTTTGGCCACCCAGCATGAAAACAGAATTGTGCTACTTTTATCTACGTGGGAGCATATTAAATAAGCCTGAAGTCAAATATAAACGAAGGAAGTTAGGAACAGCATTGCTTTGAAAATCTTTTTATTTTAATAATCTGCACAGATTCTCATTGATGGAAGACAGATTACTTTGCAAGGAAAAATTCAAAGAAAGTTACTCACTTGAAATAAATTAAAGATTAAACTACTGCCACAAACATAATTTTGACTGCAAGCAAAATGTACTTTTAGTAGTAAATGTTGGCTTCTTTAGCTAAAATAGGTCTCACCTTTATCTCAGTTGGAAAAAGCAAGAGAAAACTGATTTGACTTGGAACACAGCAAAGTTGTGATTTTTTTTTATGTGATACTGCTGGAGCTTTTTGCTTCAAATGCAAACAGCATGTACATTCTTACCTATTTATTCTGTAAAATATTTTGGGTTATTTGTAGGTGTTCTCAGAATCTGGGAGTTGGGGTATTATTATGGGTTTTGATAATGGATTCTTGAAGATTACTTCTGCAGAGCTTCATGAACTTATAGGCATCAGTTTTTTAATTTCCAGGTGAAAAATCCTGTATCTGGATTTAAGCTTGTCTCTATGGGAAAACTAGACATTTTGTCACAGAGTAAAACTTTCTAATTACTGACCTAATGTAATATGAGACTCACACTTGACAAAGAACATTTTAATAGAAAGAAAAATGATGTAATGTTTTGTCTTCTGCACTTTACTCACAATGAATCTGAGCCATATCATTAACACTTATTGATATTTTCGGATAGTTTAGGGTCATAACTACTGTAAAATTTTAGCTACTTTAATGTCACTGTGGGCTCACGCCCTGTGTTAGGCTGTCTTATGGCAATGTAAAGTTACTGCATGGATTTCACTGGAAGGTCATACAGGTTAATTCGTGTTATACCAAATTCTGACAGAACTTGTCTCTGAGATAAGAAAGCCAGTAACATAAGCATGGTACTAGAAATGGAGATTAGGCCATGCATCAAGGAATTCCAAGTAACACATGGGGACCTTTGGTAAAAGCATCAGACTTTCAGTGCATTTTGACTTATCTCTATTGATAGACACAGTACATGAAGGATGAACCCAAAATGGGAAAGGGTTTTGAACACCGAATTGCTTTATAGAAAGCCTAGATTTTCTTCACTCAAATTTTTGCTATGAAGACGGAGAAAATAGAGGGGGGGTGTGTCACTGAAGAGGTTCTGCAAGGAATGCTTTCAAAGTTGACTTAAAAATGTCACATATCCATGACAAAGACCTTTCTCTAAAGGACTAATTCTTTGTGACACACACTGTGGTATTATTACAATAACTAGGGTTTTACATGGTCATCTCTAAATACAGTACTAATAGAAAAGAGTTTTTAGTAATTATATTAAGTCATTGAAACATGCTAGTGAGAGAGCATTACCATATTTTCATTTGCATAATAAATTTGAAACTTGTGAAGCCTTTTCCAGATATTTTTAGACTGTTTGTAATATGTTTGTAGCGGAGATAGACAATGGAAGCACACATAATTCAAGAACTGTACTCTCCATTTAGAGTAGTACTCTGCCAAATTACTATTTGGTCTTCAATTTAATTTTTACTTACCTCGTTTCAATAAGGTGATGTTAAAATGGACTTTTTATGGAGAATTTTCTCTCTGTTTTGTTTGCTTGATTGTCGTTTGCATGTAAGTGCTGAATCCGGTTTAGAAAGTGCTTTGAAATGTCTTCTCCATGGGAGAATTAGGTATATGTATACACAATTCTGTGGTAGGGAACAGCAGGAAAATAGGCCAAGATAATTTTTTCTCTTCAGCTGATTTAAACACTCTGAAAAAGGTGCTGTGTTCCATCTGCAGTGCTTCTGTCAAGGATATGACACAGGAGGGTAGGGAGGTGAAATATGGAGCAACAAGTACCAGAGTCTGAGGGAGGAAGGGCAGAAGGGTAACAACCATGAGTTGTTTGATTACTACTATTAACACTTAGAATTTTTTGAGAGTGGGGAAAAGATAATATATTGCTCATGTGTGCACATAAATGTCAATCTCCCATCTTCTTATTTACTTCCTGAATTGTAAAGTTGGAAGGACAGAAATTTTGTCTGCCAGCTAGATTCTTGGTTTCAGCTGTGGGCTTTTTTCCCCACTAAATTTCTAATAACAAAACAGCTCTATGCCTAAACTTAAGATAATACTGCTATTGGGAGATTTGTGACATTCTGCTTGAAGGAAATGGCTGTGTCCATTTTTAAAAGGCAGAGAACCATACCATTGTACAAGATCATAGTAATTAGTAGGCAGGACTGCCAAGAGGATTAGTAAACAAGAAGCATAAAAGAATCTCCCCTCATTTGTTTGTCACAGAGATGAACTTCAATGAAAGTTTTTGAAGATTGCTGATAATTACAGAGAGATTTAGTCTGAATAAGCTCTTAAAACTTCAAATAGAAACTGCAATCTTTGTGAATCCTGTTCTCTCCTTTACCAACGGTACATTCCCTGAGATATTTAATATCTGCTTTCTGTGGCTTGTTCACAGAATCATAGTGTTTTGGTTTGGAAGGGGCCTTAAAGATCATCTAGTTCCCAATACCCCTGCTATGGGCAGGTACGACGGTTGATTTATGGGGGGATCACGTCCCGCTAGCGGGAGGCTTTTTCTCCTTTACATTGCCGGGCACTGTCCTCCCCCCACTAGTTTTCCCCCCCCCCAAAGGGCGGGTCCCAGGGTGCCCCGCAGAGAGACACANCTTTTTTTTTTTCTTCTTCACCAGCCCATTTCTTACAAGACTTTTTCCATTTCTGATATTGTTTGTTCACTGCCACAGGCAGGGACACATTCCACTAGCCTAGGTTTCCCAAAGCCCCATTCAGCCTGGCCATGAACACTTTCAGGGCATCCACAGCTTCTTTGGGCAACCTGTTCCACTGTCTCACCACCTCACAGTAAAGAATTTCTTCCTCATATCTAATCTAACTGTACCCTCTTTCAGTGTAAAGCCATTCCCTCTTGTCCCACCACTACATGCCCTTGTCAAAAGTCCCTCTCCATCATTCTTGTAGGCCCCCTTAAGGTACTGGAAGGCTGCATTAAGGTCTCCCTGGAGTCTTCTCTTCTTCAGGCTGAACAACTCCAACTCTCTCAGCATTTTCGTGTGCCAATTTTGTCCATTGGGTTAGATACTAATGCTGTTACAGTAAGCTTGCTTAAGCTGGGCATAAATATGAAATAATTGAGAGCAATTGGTGTCACTAAAATTTTCATACTGCATTATGATCTGCTAGTGTTGAAGAAAATAAATGTTTCATTGTTATGTGTTGAGATGGATTTCTTGGAAAAATACCTGAGGCAGTGCAAATTCAGGTCATACTTAGGATGTCTTGGCCTTTAATTAGCATATTTAGTAGTTCCTAATAATTATAGCTTTTATACAAGAGAAAGCATAAATACATACATAATGATACATAAATTATTAAGCAGTAATAGCAACAGAAAAGCTCTGAACAAGAAATTTGAACAAAACATAATATTGTTTCCAAATACTATTTTGTTTGCCACTTTGTTAAGGTGCATGCCTGAACTCTTCTGCAGCCAAACCTTGGTTTTACTTGGACATTTAGTATATGGGCCAGTGATCCAATATGTGTTAAGCCCTGGATACATTTATTTAAATTCATGTTGAATCAATAGCAGAAATAATTTTATTTGATTCTTTTAGATAAAACAACAAAGTTCAAAATAAAGTGGTGTTTTTATTCCTTGGAATAAAGTTATGCTGAAATTTGCAGTTTTCCCTCACTTTAATTTGAAGGAGGTGGAGCTTCTTGCTGGAAGAGGTGGTATTTTCTTTTCCATGATCTGTGAGTTCCTGTGGCCTAGGTTTTGAAACAAATAACTGTTCTTGTGGAGTAGATCCAGGAATTTATCTAGCTAAAAAGTAACACCACTAAAAGAAAAGTTCTCAGTCAGACCAGTTCTCTTATGTAGTTTGATGTTTGAAAAAACAAACATAAAGTGGTAGAGTAAGGGCATGCTGGTTTTGGGCCTTCGGGGAGCTACCGCTCTTTTGGTGACAGGTTGTATTCATATCAGGTTACAATGATTTTGAGCCAGAGCATGGAATACTGGCATTGTTACATAGTCAGAGGGGAAACCAGGTGGAAAAATGAGGCAGAAATTAAGGTTTTGCAGGCCTGAGAACTGACATGTGTTAAGTTTAAGAATGTCTTGAAAATTACATGTTTGCAGCATGTCATTTTATACTTGTGGTAGCATAAAGTCCTTAAGATAATGTTGAAATATGTGTCTGAGAATTTAGCAAATGCTTCCCTAAGCACCTCAAGCTAAATACTAAGCAGTGGTACCTGAGACAGGGAGAATTTCTGGAGAGAGCAAAGCATCTCAACATGCTCTCCAAATGGTAACAGTGATCCAAACTAAGATGATATTTGAGAGAGAGACTATCTAGAGATTCCACTGATTGTATATGGTTGATTATGACTGATAACAATCGATGTATATACGGTATTTATAATATGGCCTTGAAGCAGTTTCTTTTCTGAAAATTGACTTTGCAGAAATATTGCTTTATTATTCATGCATACAACCTGAATGTATTCAAAAGCATGTTTCTAATAGTGAAAAAATAACATAGGTATCAAAAATAAGATAGATTATTAAACTTCAAATGTAAGAATAATCAGTTGTGTCACTACAAGCTCTATCAAAACAATTGAGTTGTGTAAATCCCACATGAAGGCATAGCTTGAATGCCACTGGACTACTGAAGGATCAGTAAGACCAAAGTATTCAAACAGTGAGATAGGACAGAAATATTTTGGCTTGCATGTGAGTATGTCAGAAAAGAATTTAGCTTCTTTCTATCATTCAAAGATGACTTTAGATTTTATTTTTTTTCTCCCTATATTTAATTTGGCAATCACTTGAAAATGATAAAAAACACAAAGCCCAGGTTTAGACCTGCTTCTCCAGCAGAAGTGCAGAATATTTGTCTTTAGAGCAGTCTACTGAAAATTAAATGATTATACGAGCATTTCTCTTACTTTCTCTGGCAAATTTTTCCATTGAAATGAAACATTTTTACATAAATACACATGAAACAATGAATTTAAAAATACTGGAGACAGTCCAGAAAGAGAAATATACTGTCAATAGTCTTCTTTTACTTCTAGAAGTCTGTCTAAAATGTCCTAAATAAAATATTTAAGTATTAAGACTCTTCTGTAAAAAATCATCAGGTTTTTTTCCAAAAAGAAGATTGTTTGACCTCTTCTAGACACATTCATTATTGATGTGTCTCTTTTACAAATCTAGTTTATTCATCTGGTTATAACAGGCTGTAAAATTTTGTTTCACTGCAACAATAGATGTTTTATTTTTTAAGCACTTTGTTTGGAAAGCTGAAGAAAGGTGAACCCAGATCTTTGACTGTTCGGTATAAATGTGCCTTTGCTTCCAATTGCTGAAATCTGAAATCTATTCTTAGAAGGGTTTTGGAAAACAAATTTCTGTTTGTATTTGAGGACAGCCATCTATTAGTGGACAGCCACTGCAGACATCTTCCAACTTCTGTTTGGGTTTAGATGCCTCTCTGAAAAACAAAGTGTATTTGTCTGTTTGTTGTTAAAAGAAAACATAATATCAGTTAAATCATGTGCTACTTGTTCCATTTTCTTAGTTTGACAGCTGTGGCATTTTAGAGATACTGTATGAAATGACAGGAATAACAAGTATCTTGGGATATTTTCTTCATAAGATACTGCATTCCTATTTTAGCATACTGGGAGAAGTTTGCTGTATCATTGCACTTCCTTTTAGGACACAGTTTAAGTTTGGTGTTTTCATCTCTGAAAAAATGTTGGATATTGATTCCACAGAGGAACTTGCCTCATTATGGGCTAAAAAAAGTTTTCAGGTAGCAGTGGTATATTTTCTATTAAAATGTTTGGCAGTGTAACACAAAGATGTAATAATTTAGAACACTTAACAGTTTTGTACTCCCAAGCTTACATGTAAGTCAGCTGGCTGGTAAATTCTGGTAAATATACCAGAACCCCCTGACATGTATAAATTCTTGTGATGTGTGAACATAATGTCATATGATACTTTTGTAACTCTGGAGGTATAAACATGCTCTTCTTCTGTTCCCTGAAGTATGATAGCTTTAATTGAATTGGGTACTTGAAATAGAATTATTCATAGAAGAACTTACACTGGAGTATCAACAGCTGCACTCTATACTAAGGAGCCATACAAGAAAGTGCTACTCTCTTCTGGAAATATCAAACGGCACTAAGACTGGCAGAGTTGTTTGAAGTCTGCCTGCTGAAGTTCCATTGACTTCCTTGAAGTAAAGTTGCCCCTTTTATGGGATTCAGAAGCTGAAGTTCTCATTTTATTTTTCTTCTGAGCTTGCATATTGTGTATGCACAAAGATTTATTGCTAAATTTGTAGAAGACTAAAAATTATAGCAGTGAAATCCTGATTGTAGTTTCAGCTCTTGCCACGGAAAAAAATTTGGATGCATTGTACTTTATGAATTGCCACCTTTACAGTTCCCATGTAGTGAATGGCAGTGGTAATTGTAAAGCAAAACATTTTCCCCGCATTAAAATTGTTTTTTTTCTGTCTTTGAAGGTTACAGAAAGCAGATCAGACCTTGAAGATTTACATCTTTATGCAACTCCTCGAGAGCAACGGTTTCGTAGATTTGCCAGTTTAGAATTTGAAGGACAGCTATATATGACTCCACAGGACTTCATTCAGGCTGTTACAAATGATGAACCCAAATGTAAGCAGGAGTTTTATAATGACAAAGTTGCTGGGGAAAATGGCAGCAGTGTATGTTATTTTTCCATTTGCTTCTGAGTCCTACTTCTGTTTCTGATTGTAGTTAAAAGATACTCCATCTTTCCAGAATTTTATTTTCAGTTGTGTCCAAGTGCATTGATCAGTATCCTGATTTGTTACTACATCATAAACATCTGTATTCTAGTCATTAGTTGAACTTTCTTGTCTTAAAGGTCACAAGCAGCTCAACAGTCATGAAAGACAGCAGGTTAATTTGACACAAGTTCTTTCAGAACAGGCCAGTATTACTTTACACTCTTGCTTTCTCCTCTATATAGTTTTTCTTCAAACAGTCAGGCAACATACAAGTTCTTTGAATATTTTTTGGTGAATTTTGCCATCTTAAATTGTAATCTGCTATTCTTTTGGGGTGTTTTTTTGCCCCACAGAAATTCTCTAACTATATCACAGCTTTCTAAATAACATGCTTTAAGTAAGAGTATCAGTCCCCCAGGGGATCTACTTTCTACATTTAAACATTGCCAGAGTTAGTACTATGTGTTAATTAAATTAATTGAAAATCAACTATCAACTTTAGTTCATTTATTGCAAAATCCCTGCTTTAAGTATCAGAGTGACTGAATAGTAAGGTGATCCCTTTCTGCTCAAGCTTGATTTCCTGCCTCTCAGGCTTGCAGTGCCTTGGTAGCATCACACAACTTCTGGGGAATGTGAATATCTTTGCTCAGGTGTGACATGTATGATCACTCACCTTAGGTCTTTCTTCCTTAAGTCTACACCACAAAGCTAGTATAGAGTCAAAAGCAGTGCTGAAACAGTCAGAGGAGAGCTTAAAGCTCTGTGCAGATGTTGGTTTTTTTCCCTTTGTGCTCCTAAGAGTAATGAAACGAGGAAAGCATTCAGCCATGGCACATCAGTGATCAAAACTTCTGTAACTTAAGTAAAGATATAATCTCATTGTGACAGTGAAGACAGAAGATAGTGCTTAGATGGTGAAAACTTGCAGAACTTTGAAACTCATACCAGTAAGCAAACCTGCCTTTTTTTTTTTCCTTTTTTTTTTTTTGCCTTACAGTTAAAAGAGAGGAATCAGATTGCTTATCACACAAGTTAATACAGATACACACCAGCGATTCATGTCTACTTCCTCTGCCCAGACCTTCAAGTCTTCCTTTTTTTGTTACTATGGAGTTGGATTTCACTGTGTATGGTCATGAAGCATCTGTAGTACATACACTGGACATCTGCTAAATGTTTTGGTTTAGCTCTTTTTTGTGGCAGTTTGACTGGCTTGACCACACTATACGTATGGTTTGCTGTTAAAATTTTCCCATGTTAATGAAATTTCTGCTTTCCCCTCTTTCAAAGCAAGTATTCTAATTTTAAAAACAAAACTAAACCAAAAAGCATTAAGCTCACAAGGACATTTATCTCACGCCAAAGGAGAAGAGATCTGGGAGCTGAACAGTCAGGCAACCTTCTGAGTTTAGTGTAGTGAGCCTTGTTTGTATCAAAATCCTTCCTGTGCATCCAGTTCACCTCTGCAAATGAAAGCAGAACTAACCTGGATGTCCTTTAGGTTTTTAGGCTAGTATCAGAGACAATAATTATTTTAAGGGGTTATAACTAAGTAGACGTGGATGACTTCATTATAGTGGAAGTCATATCGTCTGGGACATTTGGTCAGAAGGCCGATCAATAGGAATAGGTAAAATAGATGACCCACAGATTACCTCTTCCAGCTTCTCATATTTGACTGGTAATTTTAACCCTTGTACTACAGAGTTGTCAAAGTACCACTTTGTCATCTTGGGCAAGTCTTAATTTTCTGTCTTGTGCTATATAAGGTAGTACATTTAAGGAAAGTATTTTTCTGAATAAAATAATACGTTCTGAACGTCTTATTTTGTATTTTTGGGGTCATTGTGTAAATAAGTTGCAAGTTGTAAATAACTGAGTCCATTCAGCCTGCCATACTAGAGCATCTATATTTTGCATAAGAAAAAAAGAAGGTACACCTGGGGCATTTCATGGATGAAGATTGGAAGGTCATGAGTTTTGTTAAAAAAGGTAAAAGTGCCCTTTGAAGCATAATAATAGTAGCTCTTTATGTCTGCTTTATAGAAAAGCTGATAATACTAGACATGAATGAGATTTGTGATGGAGTGAATGCGTCTATTGTGATTGATTTACTTTGGAAATCATGTAAACCCTACAAAAGTCAAGAGGGTGTCCACTTCCTTTTTTGATTAAACACTAACTAATATTAAAGAGTACATTTTCTTTCATAAAGTCTAACTTTTTTACTCCAGGCAGTTAATATAGAAAATAGAAAATAAATGCTGTAATTAACTTGCTGCTGCCCTTGTGGTGCAGGCTTTCATTGAGAAAAATACAATATTTTTGAGTCAAACTTGATACATTTTTATAATCTGAATATATGTTTTTATATAGTTAGAAAGCCAGTTAAGAGAAGATGAAGTATATTTTGTTCCCTTTAGTGCTAACTGTAGTAATTTTAGCTTGAGCTGTAAGAAGTATGTATATACACATAAATCTTCACTGACTTGTGTAGAAAGAAAATATGTATGTAATATAAAGTATGAGACTGGGAAATTGTCTTCTTGGAAAATTAGATATATTTATTCTCCAAGTTTATGTTGGGCATAAACATATATCAACTTTTATGGCAAATGAGGTTGTTTTGAGTGAGCTTATGTAGTATTTTGAGACAAGACTTAATTGACTTTAAAAAATTGAACTCAAAAGTATATGAAAATCTGTTAGCTAGTGTTATGATGTTGTTTACTGTAACTCCACCATAGCTAGAGTGGGATTTGTGGACAGCCTTGGTGCAAACCTTTACTAAGATGTAAAATGAACATTTCCTTCAGTTTCTAACCATGAACTAATAAAAGACTGTAGTAAATAGCTTCTGTATGGTGTTTATTATTTAATGGAGCATGGAGTTCATCATGAGAAAGGGATTTCTAATACCACAGCATGTTTTGCTCTACAAAAAGAAGCCTTTATCCACCAAAAATTTAGGAATTTTACCCCATACAATGCTACTTTTTGTTCCTTTGTGAATTCTGGTATTCACAGTGCCTTATCTTAATACTGAATTTATGCAAATATTTGTCTTGAGTGGGACAAAGGGAGATGAACTTCAAGTTTTGAATTCTTGAATGGTTATGGACAACTCTTGAATATCTTTCTCTGTACCTGGAGTATTCGTGTAAGATATTAGGAATAAGGGGTCTGCTCAGTCTTACAAGTTTCCGGTGGTAATGATCAGTTCTGAATTGGAGTCCTTCTTCAGCTATTCTGTTGTAACTACTTACAGAGAAGTGAGCCTGACTGAGGCTGTAAAAGGAAGCATGAGTCTGAGTTATTAGGAAGGGCTGAAGGGGATCTTAGCACCTGGTGTAGTTTCAGGGACTTTTTTTCTGTGTTTGCTTTAAAATCTATGAGTAGTCCCTGAAGCAATGGCCAGAGCCCAGGTCTCCCTACAATCTGCATTGTAGTACTACTGCTACTAAATAATAATTTCAGAATATTGATACCAGGGTTTAGCATGAATGCCTTCCATTTCCTGTTAAATGTTTTAAGGACATAATTTGGACATTAAAAGTTTTCTCTCACTGAAACAGATGATAAACTATACATCGGAATTGTTTCTTTAAATTTAGGACCGCATGTATGTATTAGGCTAATTTGTTTTTTTAGAGAATTTTTTAAGAGAATTTTAAGAGAATTTTTTTGGAACCAGGTTGAAGGTTATACTCACGAAGTAAGGAAATACTTTTTTTTCTAGAAAACACAGTATATTGCAGTCTAATTTTTATGACAGCACATTAGCATAACTAAATTGTGTGAGCTCATAACTTTGTCTTTTGTTGCAGGTGCTAAAAAGTGGCGATCCCTTTCAAAGCAGGTGGGCATTCATTCCTGTGTTGTCATATAGCCATACATTTTGATAATTACTTTCATTCCTGATGTAAACATAGTCTTGAGAGAGTTTAATTTCTTCATTTTTGTCACTTCAGAGTCAGCTGAACCTAGAATCTCAAAGATACTTTAGCAGCTGTGCCTGTTATGTTGGATTTACTGATTTTTCTCAAGCCTCTGGGAGTTCCTTTCTCATATCTGACTGCATATCTTAATGTCTAGGTGTAACAGATGTATCCAAAACTGCCTGAGATACTTATGCCACGCTCTCCTTTTTTGTTATGGTTAAGTGCCTCTTACTTGGTTTTTTTTTTCTTTTTCACATTTGTATAACTGCAGAAAGACTCTCTGTTTCCCTGTATTTTAAGTAAAGTACATTCATATTCATGGGTGAAGTTTGCTTTAGTTCAGGTTGAATGTTTTAAAAGAACAGTTGCTTGGATTTTTTATGAAAACTTTACTGAAATCCAGGCAAACTTATCCTTGGCTTCAGTGAATATGAATAATTTCAGCCACAAATACATTGCATTCATGCAGATGAGTAATACTTGCAATAACTGTGTGTGAAAAAATTTTATAGTGCTTGAGTACTTCCAAAATGATTGTGGTAAGTGAAATTAAATTAACTGGTAGATGTGCTTACAGTTTCTTTTATATTCCTAGAATTTACTCGTAATCTGTTAACTACTTCATTAAATATTGAACTATATGCTTTTATATTTTTTAACTGTTATTTTTTAGGAACTGAATCAGATCCTTATGGAGACGCCACCAGTTTGGAAAGGATCATCAAAACTTTTCCGCAATCTTAATGAGAAAGGTGATTGATGAAAATTTATTTTCCTGAACCAAATTATCACTGTATTATTTTTGTTGTGGTTAAAGTGATGTTGTACTTTCATCTGAACCACATTTTCAAGAAGATAAAAAGTGTTGATGCTTCCTACATTTTACAGCATGGAAGAGTTCCTTTTAGTCTCTACAGTGTTTTAATGACGCCATCTTGTAGCTAGCATCTTTAGGTGAATTGGAGTCCTAGAGTTTGCTAAACTGATTGTGAATGTTTCAGGTTTGTTGCAATGAATGATCTATACACAAAATATTCTAATAAAGGCAAAATATATCTCTACTTTTTTTTAATAGGTTTGATGATGTGATTATTTCTAAAGACAGTAATAGTATTTTATATCACTAAATAAGCATTTTTTTACACAACACAAAGTGACAGCTTCAGAAATGCTATATATCCTTTTACATTCTGCAGACAAGGGCTTTGGTAGCTTTTAAAACTCACACTATTAGTAAATTAAGGGGTAGGAGTCACTCCTGGGCTCTTCTTTTTTTATAGGGGGGAAAAAGCAATGATGGCTTGTACAGACATAAAGAAGTTATTTATGATAAATAATCCACTTATTTCTTCTCTTATATTCAGAATGTCACAGCTTTGGTGGAGCATTTGAAACATTTGTAAAAGCAGCCACAAGTACTTTTTATAAAATACATTTTATGCATGTTTGAAATAAGTATGCCAGCAACAAAATTCCTATCAAATGCAGCTCAAGTTTATTAAAGGTCTAAGTAGTATGCACCTACTGTCAGAGGAGGGTCCTGGGCTTGACTCTCTAGTGCATGGAGGCACTCACTTTTTTTCCCAGAGTCTGCAGCCAGAACTCCAGAGACAGAAATTGGCACATCTTTGCCCTGTATTTCCATGTATTGCTTTGCTCTACGCTGCTTCCTATATAGGTAGAACAGCTGACTTTTGAAATATTAATTGCATTAAAATTCAACCTCAGAATCTGTTAAATCACTACATTATAAATTTTTTTAAAAGTCTGAATGTTGCTTAAGTCTGTAATAAAATGTCTGCAACATGTACAGTCTTGATTACTCCAGTTTTGTGCTGGAGAAGTGCTACAGAAGTTGATGGAATTAGGAGGACCCAAAACTGTTGTAATAAGCTGGTGAAATTAGTAATAGACTTTAGCAGTTAGATATCTTGTCAGTATGCTTTATGAAAAAGGGAGTTCTGTTGTCCGGTTTTATACATAATATAAGAAAATAAGATGGGTCTTAGGACTGATAATGTCATTCAGTAAGCTGATGAAAGGGAAGGGAATAGAGTTCAGGTGTCCTTAATTCTAATTTAGTCTTTATTTTTTTATCTATTACTTTACTCATTTTATTTTAAACATGCACATATGAAGCAAGTAGCAAAGGCCTATGCCCATTTATTTTGCCATGGATTATTTATTCAGATGAGCCACATAGATTTATGCCCATTGTCCTGAAGTTTTATTATGTTTTACCCTTGAGTGCCCTCCTTCTCTTCTTTCTGTTCTTAGTGTAAGCTTTTCTTCCCTTCAATCATCATTTCAGAGCCTCTCTCCCATAACGCTCAGAGCAATCAACCAGAACTATCTGTCTGCAGCTGCAATGTACTAGTACAAACAAAAGCAGAGAGAATGCTTTCAAGACCTTTTATATTGCTCTCTTCAGACTGTGATGGACTGCTTGACAATTGCACTTTCTTCCTCTGTTTTACAACAAGGAAGGTGTTATCAAAAAACCAAATACATATTTACATTTATTGACTGGCCATTAAAGAACGTTTTACATTGCTGAATGAGAACCTTTCAGGTGTCTCATTTCTTGATAGCTGCTTGTCCAAAGACATTCAAGCAGGCATTTGGAAACTAATTTCTACAAGCTGCTCTATAAAATCAAGAAGATAAAGCATAGAGTATGTGTTACTTAAATCCCTTAATTTAATCTTTTCTAATCTTCACTGTGGAGCTCTGTGTAAATTGAAGAAAAGGGTAGGTCAAATACTTAGTTTCCTAACTAGGTCTGCTAGCAGTAGAAGACTTCTGAAGTGGTTCTGAAGATTTGAACGTGCTTGGATCAAAAGATGGGAAGTGAAGCATAATGGAACTAAAATCCACTTGAATAATACAATGTTTTGAGTTTTAATTATGTATGTTTTTCAGTGCAAAAAAAATTCAAACGACTGTTTGCATAGTTTGTCAAATACTCAGTTAAGCCGGATTTTAAAGGATATTTAAACATCCAAAGATGTGGCTGTTTTTGGAAAAACTTTTTGCACCTGACTTGGACTGAAATCAAGGAGACAGGCAGCAACTTTTGAAAATCCGAGCTGATAGACATCTTTACTCTCAGGCATCTAAATACTTTTTTTTTTTCTTTTTTGAAATAGTCTAATATTGTGGACTGGCTTAACACTTCTGGTTTTGGAGGGCAGACAAAATCAGTTTGTTAGAAATAAGGAGCAAGTTTTCCTAGTTCAGCCTCAATGATCACTGGAGCCAAGGGCTCTTCGGGGAGCTGCAAGTCATTGTTTTCAGTTCTTACTGAACTGTAAGACACTTCTCTTTGTTGCCACTAAGGGCATTTGGAAAAGTTGTCTCTGTACCCCTTACTTCAGAATTAGAAAAGCCCAAGCACAGGTTACATACTTTTTGGGTATTGACTTCAGCTCTAGTTGAAATCTTGCCTTAGTGTCTTCTGAAGAGAAAAGGAAGTGGCATTCCACAATGTGATTCCCTTTTGACATCTTGCAAAAGATAAAAAGCCTAGAATACATTCCTTACAGAGCTTCTGAATGTAAAAGCAGAGAGAGTACAAATGTCTTTAACAGGCTTTAAAAATTTTTCACCAATTACATGTTTATTTACTAAAAGGTTAAATATAAATTTTAGGTGATGATTATGAAAAGGTGCATACAAAGTCAACTTAAAGGCCCAAATCTGTACTTTCCTAAGTAACGTGTGACCAAATTTTCAGTTGATATATGATATGCACTTACAAAGCACATGTTAAAGTCAAGAACGGTATTCTAATGGGAATGTATCAGGAGGGAGCGCTATTAATGTTCTCAAAAGAAGTGTTTTCGTACCATTTGTGTTGTCGTGAATTATCAGTGGGGTTTTTGGAAAGAAATTTGAATAAAGCATTTAATTAGCTTCTAAGAATTCTGTTCAATGAGCTATTCTGCACTGAATGTAGTTGTTTATTTGCCGTATTTAATATACTCCCCTCCCCTAAAATACTAAAAAACAAACCCAAACAAGAAGCCCCACCCTCTAGATCAATATTTTAGACAAGTAACTCATTTACAGGGTTGAATACAGTGATATGCACACAAGTATGAATATTCATATGTAGATGTAAAAAACTTCTCCTTATACGTAGATTTAATGGCTTCAGGTTTAGGATGTGAAGACACTGTGAAACTAACATGGCATAACTTTTTTTTCTTTTGTCTTCAGGTGTAATATCTTACACAGAATATTTATTCCTCTTATGTATTTTAACAAGTAAGTATTTTTTAGAAAAAAAAAAACCCAAAAGATTTCTTACAGATTTTTAAGCTCTGAATGTGGTGTTGTATGTTAAAATATTCTTCCCCTCCCTGCATATCCCAATATGGACAAAACTACATCATACATCTCTATTTCCATTTGAACCTCTTTTGTCCTACTGGACTGTGTTTATTTGAATGTTGAGGCAGCCAAGCCAAACACTTCAGCTAAAGCCCAGTTAAGAGCTCAAATTTGTTTTCTTGTTTGAAATTGAAATTCTTAAAAAATTTCTGGCTAAACTTGCTGATGGTCATAAGGGACACTTACAATAATACCCGTTATTACTAGTTTGTTTCACCTATTACTACATAACGGGTAACATCAATGAGACAATTATA
>VWZG01003152.1:778-12803 GCA_013396735.1 Grallaria varia
TTGTCTTCTGACTCCATGTTCATCCTGTTGCCCTACAGCACAGTTTCACAAAATGTGTGTGTGAGTATCAGACTTCCAAGATAAAAAAACTGTCAGTGCATCTGTTCTGATCTTTGAATTGCCTCACTTCTATAATGTCATATACATTTTACATTTCATTTTGGGGAAATTTTCTTGTATGTTTATCTTAGTATTCTTCCTAAAATATAATGAAACCTACATAAAAATTCCAAAAAATTCTCTCTGCAAGTCAAGACTATTTAAATAATTTTTAGCAATATATTGGACTGATATAAAATGTAGCAATTTATCTTGCTTGACTAGGATGTCCATATGATTTAAGTACATATTAAATTACAAGATTATGGATTTTTGACTGAAGAAATATTCCTGTTTCATTAATCATTTCAGTATAGATTTTTTTTAAGCTGCACATGATTTAACTCATAAACCATAATGACTTATTGAATCTTTGTTACTGAACCGGCAGCCACTAAGTTAACTAATTTGTATCACCATTTGATTTTGAAAAATGAGCTGCTTCAAGTAACTTCAAAACCAGGACTGAAAAAAAGTATCTTGCAAGTGGAATGTTATCATAAATAAAATCTGTTTTCACCACTGCTGCCATCTTTGTTGGTAATAGTTTTATAGGGACTCAAAAAAAACTTGCTAAGATTGAAAAACTAACCGGATTTTTGAATTTACAAAGGAGCATGCTCTGCACTGTCTGTTTGTGTTTAACATTTATTTCCATTCATCATGTGTCTGTAATTCTAAGCATTTATTTTCAGAAATGAAATTTCTGTAATGTCATAATCTCATGAAATTTCATATATGCCAAGTCCACATGTGAAGCAAAACTGACATATGGTCCAAAACTCACAAGTCAAATATATTCATCACTGTTTCAGTTCATGTATATACGTGAGCTATTAATTTGGAAGGTTAAGATCCCTTTCCAGTAAATAATTGTCTTTAATTTTTTATAGCCAGGTTTTTTTTAGAAGTCAAAATGTTTACCAGTAACATAAATGCCTCAGGAATGCAGTCTACTTTATCTCAGAAGTGAACATTTTAAACAGTTTCTCGGCCTTATTTGGTAAAAAATGCAATATTTTATTTAGATATTTAGATTTTAGTTAGATAAACTGAGACCCCTGTGGGAACATAGAAGTTATCATAGTTACTTATTAAAATAGTTAGCAAGTATTTGTTCAGTTTTGCCTTGTTTTCCAGAATCTAGCCTGTGCTATCTTAATCCACATATGTAGATATGTATGCACATGCACTCAAACGACTTTGTAAGTGTTCCTAATTCTAGTCATACAGCCTTTGCTTCACAGTTCTTCTCTGTGTTGAATAGTAGGTATTGAGTCTGAAGGAGAAATGCTTTTTTATTGATAAAACTTTAGTACAGCAGGTTTTCTGGGAAGTCAAATCTAATTTTTTCCTTATGATTTCCAGAGACCTTAAATTTCATGGCTGCTTTAGTATTGAGTCAATCAAATGTGAAATATCAATACATCTAGACAGCAGAAGTGACTTTATCCTGTTATTTTGATGAATAGTAGAAGAGCAGAAGTAGAAATGAGAAATATGAAAAACACTTGCTAAGAAGAGATTACATACAGTGTTACAATGATATTAAATATAATCAGGCAAGATGATAACTTTACAGTGTGTTCAATTTTAATGAAAAAATCAAGATGAAACCAAATTAATTCAGTTTAATTAGTTTAAAAGCATAGATGTCTCAATTCCTAGAAACTAGAGATCATTCTCTTTCTATTACAGACAGGAAAATGTGCCAAAGTTCCGTACATAGTGGTACATTTTTAATACTAATTTAACTCTTCTGTGTAGTCCCTCTCAGTTCCTGAGGTCTAGAGATTCCAGCCAAATCAAAGGGTTGGGGATCCATACTTGTGGATAACATATGAAATTGTAGAAATGAGAGAAATCTGAGTAAACATTGAATTTAAATAATTTAAAACTTCTTGTACTGTACCTCTCAGTTGTTTGTTTGGATTTTTTTCCTTCTGAATATTTCTTCACTCAGGAATAAGTGAGATTTCAGAGAACATGACTTTTTAGTTATTGCATGACAATATAGTGTTTAGCACTCTTCTTGTTTCTTGAATACTGTGGTACAGATGTGTCGTCTTTTTTACTTTTGTAAACTTGTTTAGTCACCAAAGAAGCTGATACTGCAATACATGTTCTTCATTGAATGCAAGACTCTGTAACCGTTTTAGTGTTTGCTATTGGCAAAATAGTTAAACATTGAGGTTTCCCTCTAGTATTATAGGAATGGACCTTCTCCATCTCTGTTTATAGACCATAAAATATCCAATAAACTGTGTGAGAGAGTAACAGTGTTGATTTCATACAAGATTTGAAAAGGCCATTAATTTTCAGTGTGTTACAATAAAATCCAACAGGAAAAAAAATTAAAAAAAAAAAGAGACAAACAACAGACCCACCATTTACTTGAGTGTATATTCCATTGAGAACTGTTAATGAAAATCCTCTTCCATGGTGGCAATTGCTTTCTTAAAAGGACGTGACATACAACATCTGAAAGGATAAAACATGCAGTAGAAACATTTTAGTGACCTGTTTTTTACCATTGGTAAACTGTATCTCTACTGGTATGTAATAGCAGTTGCTTGATTTGGTAGTCCTGACTAGTGGTTGTTACGCTTCACTTACATTGTTCTGCCAATGTGATCTGTCAGCAAATATGTAGAATAGGCCTTTAACATCCATGGAGTATGTGGTCTAGGTTTTTTGTTGCCACCACAATAAATGTTTGTTCTCATGTTTTTGGATTATCCTAACAGGCGTTCTTTATGCAAACTGCCAATGCACCACATTGTGTCAGGGGTTCAGGTTTGTAGTAGCTATGTAAAATTTGACAGACATTAGCTTACTCACATGAAATATTTGTCATACAAGAAACTGTCTGAGGAATTTGTCAACACTATTGATTTTTCTGTCAGATAGTCTACATGGGCTGGACGGAAGAACGGGAACAAGACTCCCTTCAGGATCGAATGTACACACCAAAGTTTCTAGCACTGAGAGGATCTTCCCTGTATAAATTTATAGCACCTCCAGTAAGTATATTTCTCAAGTTTAGTGGGAATAAATGCTATTAAAGAAAATAATTTCATGTAATGTTTACATAGCTTTCACAATGAGGTATCAGTCATTGAGCTAACAGGATTGCAAATAGCAGCACTGAAAAGGTCCAGGATATGTGGTACAGAAAGTGATAGAAAGCAGATGATTGAGCATCTAACAAGAATTTCTTTCCCCCCACTGAACTGAGCACTTAGAAAAATAAAAGAGGGATCTACTTGTATTGAAAGGGAGCTTTTAATTTTCCTTTGACAGGAAGAATCGGCCCAAAGTAAAATGGTTAGAAGGAAACTGAACAAGCATTCCAGGGAAACTGCTGAGATTTGGGGAAATATCAAAGCTTTTTGCATGCTGTGGAAATGGTAATATGTCTGTGTTTATATTTCATCCTGAATGTACATTTTTGCTGCTTGAAAGTGCAAAAAGGAATGTAGGGAAGCGAATTAAATTGCTTAGGTTAAATTTATTAATTGGAATCTGACTGGCAACGTTGGGCAAAATTTTAGCTCTTGTCTTATACTCAGCAATTTACTTTCACAGTTTAGTGAAGCTGCACATCTAAGCTGCAGTAAAGATCCCTGAGTTAACTTTTAAGCCATTTGCTAAGGATTCAGTGGCAGTCCCATGCCTGCAGCAGGGAAAGTGATATGCATTCCTTTTTCCTGTTTTTTGGGTGACCTTTCTGACTGCTGCTAAACCCTATGTTGCCAGATCCAGGCTGTAGCTCCTTCCTGCCTGCATCACAAAATCACAGAAAAGTTTGGGTTGGAAGGGAGCTTTAAAGGTCATCTAGTCCAATCCCCCTGCAGGAAGCAGGGACACCTTCAACTGGAACAGATTGCTCAGAGCTCTGTCCAATGTACTTTGAATGTTTCCAGGTATGGAGTGTCTACCACCTCTCTGGGCCACCTGTTCCTGAGGTGATTCAAAGCCAACCTGCAAATCTTTAACTATTCCTGTTTGTTGATCAAAAGGTTTAAAAATGTGAAAGACATGAGGAGTGGAAGTAAGCATGAACTGAAAGCTTTATGTGTTCAGTGTTTGTACACTAGCTCACTGGTGTGGAAGTTTGGCTCTCCCATGACTAGTATTGGGCATTTGGCTTTTGCTGATGGATATTTTTCATGATCAGATTAAAATTTTAGATTATGTTACCAAGCACCTTAACAAAAAACCAGTTCTGTCTTTGCCAGACCTACTCAAGCAATTGCTGCCAGTCAAATAAAGCTACCCCCATTCTAGGCAGTAGATAGAAGCAGAATCAATGCCAAGAGCTTCTGTTCAATATAGAACAGGATGATTGTTCTTTTTTTAAGCACTATGGGAGGAACTACAAGCCTCTTTACTAAGAACCGTAAGTTTTCAGGAGTAATAGACTTCTAGGGGTAAATGAGCAATGGGGGGTTGATTAATGGGTGTGGAAGGAGCATGTTCATATGAAGGTTCTAAACCGGGGTGGTGTGAATAAGGAAAATTTTGACTAGCTGCTGTTGCATGAGACAAGCCGCCCATCCTTGAGTTTTTATGGGTCTTGTTTCAGCTGAGCTGCAAGCACAGCATGATTTTGTTTTGCCAGATTCTGGCTCCTGCTCTAAAATAGAAAAGCTGTTCAAACACAGAGAAAAATATTTTCTCTCCATGGAGTAGGAGGGAAGCAGAATTATAAACATGCTTTTTATAGGACAAACAGAGAAAGAGTTCTTGTAGAGGTGCCTTAGAATCGGTTTGGGTTGGAAGGGACCTTTAAGATCATCTAGTTCCAACCCCAACATATAATGTACTAATCGCACACTTGTATGCCCACAAAAATTTTCTTCTTATCACAGACTGCACTAGGCCTTTTAAAAGGAATTCTAGCATCCTGTTGTCTTCATGCAAACTTTTGCACTTACAGTTATGTTTGCTGTTCTGCAGGTATATATGTTTGTCTCTTCCAGGGATTACAAAAGGTTACGAACAAAGTTTCAGTGACACAGTTTCAGAGCTTCTACTTATGAGATGCATGAAGTCTAGTTAAAAGAAAAACAGTTTTAATTATATTTGCAGTGTAAACTCCTTGGATGATGATTTTTTTTCTGCACAGAGATGTCCTGCCAACTCTTTTAACCAGAAAATCAAATGAAAGTATTCCCCCAGTCTCTGCCGAGGTCTAACACATTAAGGAAGCGGGTATTTAAACAGTGTCTATCAGCAGCCTCCCCCTGCCTCTCTTTTTATCTGTTTGATCAATAGTACTTCTACATCCTATGCTCAGATAAAGGAGCAATCCTAATGTTTCTTATTTGCATTTTAAAAGCTTTGACAAAATTACTTTTTTTTATTTTTTATTTTTTTTCTGTTCTTTCCTGGTACATTTCCTCCTTCAGAATTATTAATTGAGCCAAATCTGGTGGGTTTCAGTTTCTTACAGTTTATAATTGAAAATCTCAGAGGGGATGGACTTCAATTGAGGAAGAGACACCAACACCTTTTCTTTTGCTATGCAAGCTTTTAAATGAAAATATTATAAGTGAAGGGATGAAGCAATTTCTATGAGTGTCTTAATTCTACAATTGCTCTTGCTTTGCTCATACTGTTAAACGGAAGAAGTTTTGGTTTGACCTGAAAAAAGTCCCTTTATAGGTACCGTCAAAAGCAGGAAACTAGTGGAGAAGGGAGAGGTTTTTTATTTCCCCCCAAAGTGTGGAGCCTACAGTTAGTTTTTAAACATACCTCCAAATGGCTTTGTGCTTCAAGCAACAACAGTAACTACTTTTCCTGATGGAGCAATATGACTTCAGCTGGTATAACTGGTGTGTTTTGGGCTCAGTGGAGCTGTAGCAAGACTCCTCGCCCCATTTCTCTGTTCATGGTGAGAAATTTATCCTATTGTCTGTAGTAGAAAGAGTAACTTTGTGGTTTAATACCCATACTTCAATAAGGTAGTGAAAACTGCATTTGAAGATGGCTGCAAATAAATAAAATTCTAAAAGAAGAGGAACTATGACGCTGTATTTGTGTACTTTTTATTCCTGCCCGTGATTCCTCAAGGGAGTTTCCATAACAATGATGTTTATAACTAAAAATTAAGTTAGGCATAGAATTTTCTCATACAACAGCAAAATAATCTTGATCAAGAAAGTTTTATTCCCAGGCATCCAAACTCGTAAATGCTTCTCAAGTATGTTGCATCTATTAGTGGTTATTTTCTTTTAAGATAAGAGATAAATTGATCTCATGTAAAAGTTTTCTCCCTGGGCTGTGAACAATATTTTATGATAAATTTTGCCAAGAAGTTTATCTTTAATTTTGTACTACCGATAATCTGTGTTTTCATCAACCTCTTCATCATGCCCAACAAATTTAATGATACAACTGTCTTCATTTGGAGCTGGGCCACTGTTCAAAACATCTTACCATTAAGATTATTTTTCTTTCATATATAACATTTCATTCTATTTTGTGCCTCCTTCTGTGTTGTGAGACTGTGAATATTCTCCTGTTTTCCTTGTGTAGTTTCTTTGGAAAGTTATTATACACTGTTGTGATACTGCCTTGACTCTTCCATTACTGAATATATTCATCTATCTCTTTCTGTCCTATTTAAGTCTTAACAGTTACCCTTGCATGATTTTATTTAGTTTTTTTTATCTATTCATTTTTTGTGTAAAATAATTGCTTAACATTAATACAGTTAAAAACAATTATCAAATCCCAAGGCAAAGACGAAAAATAGACTATTCTTCAAATGTTAATTTGTTAGAATTTAGAAGTAGATCTTGGTAAGAAAGAAAGAAAATGTGTATTTGCGTCTTGTTTCATGGTTTGTTTTTCTCCCCCTGGATCTCAAGGCTTGCGAGGTAAGTGTCTGGGACATTGCAAGGTTGGAGACTGGTTTTATGGATTTGCAAACACTGTAGGTGATTGGGAGCAAATAGTGGCATGCAGTTACAAGGAGGAAAGTGATGCCTTCTTATAGTCAGGGCTCTGGCTCTGTGAGATGAATTCAAGGTCTGTATCCTCTCAGGGTATCAATTCAACCTCCACAAGTTCCTTGGGGAAGCATCATCATTCAGCACAGAGCAGCCTGCATGCAAAGGCACCACACTGTAAGTACAGGGAGGACATCTTCTAAGCATTGCCTGGATGGAACAGTTGTCCCTGGTAGTTGTTGCTCGGAGGCACTGCAGTGTGTTTTTGTATACACTATACTGGGTATAAATAGTTTAGGGATATATTTTTTATTTTTGTTAATAAACTTCTCGAAATAAATAAAAATAGCTGAATTTCTTTTTCTGTTTATTTTGTGTTTTCTTTTTTTTTTTTTTCAAAGGTCACAACCTGGGATTGGACACGAGCTGAGAAAACATTTTCAGTTTATGAGATAATGTGCAAAATTCTCAAGGTATGATGAGAAAGTATAAAATAAATTACCACTTTCACAGACCAGTTGTCTAACCAGAGTGTAACCCTGACCACCTTGCAGAAAGAGATCATTTTTTTCCCTTTGAAGTCAAATGTTGGAAGTCCTGGTGTCAGTATATACAGAACCAAGCTAGAAGGCATAGCAAAACTGGAAATAAACTGATTTTGTCTAGGAAACTACTTTATATCTCCATAATGTTATATGGTGTTTATACCTTCACATTAACGTCACATTTAACAAGTACAGCATTTCTTTTTATAACTGGGGGCCTAGAGAAACAGTGATAAATTTGGTTGTTTTTAAATATGTTGATGAAAATAATAATGGCTGCAATGTAAGATTTCACTGGGTCTGAGACTGGTCTTTAAAATATACAATACCATTCTGAAAAGTTTTGGCTTGTTTCTTCTAATTTCTTCAATTTGCCTTGACTGTAATGAATGGGAAGAGGTAATGAAGTATGTTCAGAAAGTTAAAACTATGAGTAGAAAATTGAATAAGACCATTATTGTACATTGTTTTTAATTTTTAGTTCTGAATTCAATCAGAATTTATTTATCTGGTCTCCCCTCTGTTTTAAAAACAGTGAAAACCAGATGGTCAAAATTTCTCAAATGAGAACAAAAGGAAATGAAAAAAACAATGCCTCTTTCCATTAATCTGAAGTGCTTTCTGGTGTATGTTGAAGTTGGGGTTTTTTGGGTCAAAATTGTGTAAAACATAGTTTGGACTTTCCTGGAGTTTTATCTAGTTAGATGCAGACTAGTATCAAAAAGAAGTATGAAAAAATAATATCTTTTTAAAAAGTCTTTCCCATTATGAAGTCCTTTTACTGACATAAATAGTACATTTCTTTGGTATGGTAGGTCTCATAGGTGCACTTATTTTCCATAGGGAGACAGATTACAGGTGTAATGGCTCAATAAAATTTAGAAACATTTTACATCTGAGACTTCAGAATAAAAAGAAAAGAAACCAAGTTTATATAGTCTGGAAAAACCTCTTTGCTAGTAATCTGAAGAGAAATGTGAAAGGTTTTCTTTTACTGCTATGATGGCTGTGAGGTCTGGAGTCTTCATCTGGGAGTAAAACAGCCCAAATGCAAAACATCCCATCACTTCGGTATGTCTTTTAACTACCAAGTTTGTGCAAATATTGACTCCTTGGAAGTGGTCATGTAGGGAGAGAAGTAACAGGAAATGTCACTCTTTGAAGACATTGCGCCGAGGGTGTGTACAAACAATGCTCTTAGAGCACAGTCAGCATTTAAGAGAGTTGAAAAATCTCACTTTTTCTACCCCCTCCCCACCCACATCAACCCCCCTCCACCGCCAGCTCCTCTGGTAACCTCTTTGCTTCAGGCCTTGGGCTTGATGCAGTAAGCATCAAGGCAGCTCTTCTTTGTCAGAGAAGTGTGTGTGGTGGAAGCCAGGGTGATGACTCCTTATGACTTATCCAAAGATTTTATTATACTCCTTTAATAGAAATTTGCAGAATGTGTGTCATATAGTTTTCTGTAATTTAAAGATCCTTTTGCCTGTGTTGATGCTCTTCTCATTCACTCACAATTTCAGCAGTTTTTCTTTTTTGCCCCTTTTCCTCTGTCCCCTATTCTTATATACCAATACATGGATGGTATTTTTTCTCAGCCATTTAACAGAAGTTATTACAGTAAAGAAGTCAGTCCACAAAGCAGTAAAAACTAAACCAGTGCCTTCCTGGTGCTTTTGTGTAGAGGCACAGTAAAGAGTACTCAGATGATGTTTTTTTCTCCAAACTGTCTAGGAAGAGGTGTAGAACTTCCAGTCTCAGTCTGTATTAACAGAGAGACAAAGAGGCAATTCCAGTTTAAGTGAAATAAGAGTATCGTTTGTGTGTTTCTTTATCACTTTATTCATATTTAGTTATTTGTTTATTGTCTGTAAATATGGTCAAGTTTATAAAGTCTTGAAATGTTTCAAACAGGTTCTTTAGCTAAATAAAACCTCTAAATAATAAAAAATGGAGGTAGAAAAATCATTGCAATAAAATGGCAGCTTCTGACATTGGACTATTAATCTTACCTATATTCTAGTTTTCTACAGCAGGTACTATAGGACTTAACTATAGTTTCACTAAATAAAAAAGCAAATAAACCCAGGAAAAACAGCTTCCCATTACAGTGCCCACTACAGTGAGCATCTGTAGAGTCTCAAGGTTTTGTTCAACTTTTATGCCAGCATCATAAAAGTCACCATTTTAGCAATGAGTGTTTCTAGACACATTTGTAGAAGCCCCGTGGATATTACTGAAGCAGAGGCAACATAAAAAAAAAGTTAATCTGGTGTTTTGTGATCATCTTCAAGCTTCTTCCCTTCTACACTATCTCACTTGCTACTCTTGTTATAAATCTGTTTGCCTTGGAGAAAAAGTTGAATGCCAAAAGGACAAGGTAGCAGAGTTTGAAGCGATTATGTTCTTGGGGGTTGGTAGATAGCATGATAGCTCAGGAAACCTAATGAGAAAATAAAGAAAAGAAACCTTCTACTGCAGTGTTCCTCCTCCTGTACTTCCTATTCTTCCATGGTAAAGACTGAGTTTATGTCATACTTTTCAGGAAAATTGAGATGATAAAATTATTCTGTGTTTCCACTTCAGAAGAGACAATTGCTGTCATTGGGCAGAAGTAAACTCAGGAAGATAGTAATACCTGTTTGCACAATATCATCACAGTGTCTCTTGAGAGTCTTCAGTTCCATATTCTTGGCTAAACTCATGTTTTCAGTGTATATATTCAGTAGAAGTAATAGGGAGTCATAGAATTATAGAATAGTTTGGGTTGGAAGAGACCTTTAAAGGCTGTCTAGTCCCACCCCCACAATGAGCAGGAATGTTTTCAACTAGATCAGGTTGCTCAGAGCCCTGTCCAACCTGACCTTGAATGTTTCCAGGGATGGGGTATCTACCACCTCTCCAGGTAACCTGTTCCAATGTTTTACCACTCCTATTGTAAAAGCCTTCTTCATTATACCTAATCTAAATCTACCCTCTATTAGTTTAAAAGCACTATCATAGATCATTCCCAGGTGGTAAAACATAATCGTCTATATTCTTAATTTATTTTAGAATTATCACTACAATGGGTTTTGGGCCAAATGGACCATCTAGCACTCTCCAAAGCATTTCCTGTCACGGCCTGAGAGTTGTAATGGGTGAAGTAGCTTTTATAAGGAGCTGTTGCATGTGTTTTAGGGGTATAACGAGGTTCATAAGTATAGATGTGATCTATTCCATGCCAGTTGGTTGTGGACTAAACAAGCAGGCCCATACACGCTTAATTTGTTGGTATAGACACAGCTTTTGTGGCTATTATTCACTTTAAGTAGAAGGACTTGCAGGTGGTCTGTGTTAACCTTTGTACAGATTAGCCAGGAGTGAGAAGTAGTGCTCTAGAATTAAAAAATTCTTAAACATATTTCCTTCTGTGTTGATCAGGCTGTTTGGCACCCTAAGAAGGCAGGACTGAGTGTGTTGGTCAGAAATGTGGCAACACCTCTGTAGAGCCAGAAGGAGTATGGGTCTTCACTCATGTCTTCTTTGTCAAAGTGGATTATTAAATGTTAGCACAACATTTAGTAATCAAAACGTATTTGCTTTATGTGGGTTGCTTACAATGGACTGAGGTATTTATACAAATTTGTCCATATTAGACATATATTAATTAGAAGCGAGGCTGCAACTGCCACCCAAGCTAGCTGGTATTTTCTCCTCTTGTTATTGGCAATTTTAATAATCATTCTTCATACCATAAGGACAGGACTTTACTAAATCTGTCTGGAAGCATTTTTTCTCCTTTTTCCATTCCTTAATTTTGACTAAAATTCTGATGAACTTCATCAGAACAGTTTTTATTAGAGAGACTTAGTCCCATAAGTTTGTCTTTTTTAATAGAATTGTTTGAGAGATTTGTCTAAGTTTCTCTTCATGACAGAAGCACTACAGTGGAGAATATGAACAGCCAGACCCTACAGAATATACATGAATATTTCAGTGTTTTAGTATGAGAGAATAAATCTACTTCTGGTAGCAGTAAAAATATTAAAACACTAAATAAATTTTAATGTCCGGCTAAAGACTTAATTGATTTAATCATCAGGAAGGGTGGATAGTCCAAAGATGTTAAATAAGACTCAGAACTCATCTGCCAACATGGCCAATGTTTTCTTCATAGTTGCCTGCATGTGTTTAGTGTGCTTTCTCCTCTAATATCCATTGCAAAGGCTCTGACTCTTCTCATGAACAATATAGGATGCTGGGACGCCATCTTCAATTTTTTAAGTTCTCTCAACCTCAAGCAGCTAAAAGGCAGGATGTTCTGCACCTTAATCAGAGATGTCAGAGATTATTATGAAATTTATAGCTTCTTGATTTATATTTATAATAGTTATTTAATAAATCACTATTTAGTTGTTATTGTCTTCTCCACGGACACCC
>VWZG01003156.1:7181-29213 GCA_013396735.1 Grallaria varia
CTTCGCGTCCAGCTCCATCCCCGCCGTGCCCGAGGGGAAAAGCACCGGGTCTGTCCAAATTTACCGGGAACTGAACGGCCCCGGGGGACGTGCGGAAAGAGCAAAATCATCATTCACCAGGAAAAAAGCTGTTCAAAGAGCCTTCTCTTGGAGCGGTGTGGGAGTTGTTTCAAACCAACACGCCAGATCCCCGCCGGCATCAGAGCTGGGGGGCGAGGAGCTCCTGCACGCCCCTGCTCGGATCCCAGACAATTAGCGCTTAATTAAAACCAAAGCCGAAGCAGCACGGCTTTACAACTTGAGCAACTCCACACTCACTTAGAACAATTTTCGGGGGAAAGAAAACAAAAACCCCACCACACCAGAAGACCATGCCCGCCTGCCGGCCGGCAGCAACCACACGCTACAGCCACACCCCGGGGCTCTGCCACCCTCGGGGGGCTGCGGAGACGGGACAGCGGCGGGGCGAGGGGGTGCCAGTGCCACCAGCGGGGACCACCCGGGCGCTGCGGTGCACGGACCACTCGCCACAGCATCCCGAGGGTCGCGATCCCGCGCGGGGCCATCTCCGCATCCCCGGCAGCGCCCGGAGCATCCCCGGTCCCCGGCAGTGACCGGAGCACGCCCGGCAGCGCCCGGAGCATCCCTGGTCCCCGGCAGTGACCGGAGCATTCCCTGTAGCGCTCGGAGCATCCCCGGTAGCGCTCGGAGCATCCCCGGCAGTACCCGGAGCATCCCCGGTGCCCGACAGCACCGGGAGCATCCCCGGTCCCCGGCGGCGCTCGGGGCATCCCCGTCAGTGCCCGGAGCATCCCCGGTCCCTGGCAGCACCAGGAGCATCCCCGGCAGTGCCCGGAGCATCCCCGGTCCTCGGCAGCACCAGGAGCATCCCCGGCAGCGTCCGGAGCATCCCCGGTCCCCGCGGCTCCTCCGCTCCGTCCCCCCCCGAGGGATGCGGGGGGCTCGGCTGCCTCCCAAAACCCCCCATCAGCCGCGATCCTCCCGGGCACCCGCGCCCCAACTTTTGCTGCCCGGAGGTGCCCACCTGCAGCCCAGCCGAGCCCCGCAAAGCCCAGCCCAGCCCCGCCGGTCCCCCGGGAGCCGCCGGCGCCGGGGATGCTCTGGCTGGAGGTGGCGGGTCCCTCCAGAGCCCCCTCCGGAATCCACCCGGGGAGGGTAAATGTGCTCCTGCTGGGAATCGTGGGGAAAGTCCGCGCTCCAGCCGCCGGGGCGGACCCGGCCCGATCTCCCGCCCACCCACCACGCCGGGGCCGCACAGCCCAGCCCCGCAAAACCCAGCCCAGCCCCGCAAAGCCCAGCCCAGCCCCGCCGGTCCCCCGGGAGCCGCCGGCGCCGGGGATGCTCTGGCTGGAGGTGGCGGGTCCCTCCAGAGCCCCCTCCGGAATCCACCCGGGGAGGGTAAATGTGCTCCTGCTGGGAATCGTGGGGAAAGTTGGCGCGTTACAGGCTTAAATAAAAACTCCCATCTAATTCCTGGGCTGGAAGCCCAGGGAAAGAGTCAGGTTCGCGGAGGTCGCTGTGCAGGAGCCGGATGGAGGTTTTATTGAGTCTGGCTCCAGCTCATCTCGGTATTAGAGCTGAGCTGCTCTAATTAAAGCTGAGCAGAATGCCTTTAAGCCCTCTCTGGTCCTTTTAGCGGGTTATATACCAAATAGTACTAAGTTTCCTGAAACCTCTGCTGTCTTTCAGCACCCCCAAAGCACAGCGAAGTGTACATTATAATAAATAAAGTGTGCATTAGCCTTCTGTGCCTCAGTGGAAGCCAAGGGACACCAAGGATGACATTGGCTTTGGCTTCGCAGCCACAGTGATGTGGCAGTGCAAGAAAGTCACAGAACCACAGAATGTTTGGGATTGGGAGGGATCTTAAAGACTGTCTCATTCCACCCCCTGCCATGGGCAGAGACACCTTGCACCAGCCCAGGTTGCTCCAAGCCCTGTCCAACCTGACCTTGGACACTTCCAGGGATGGGGCAACCACAGCTTCAATTTATTCTTAATACCCAATCCAAACCTACTCTCTGTCAGTGTGAAGTCATTCCCCTTTGTCCTGTCCCTCTAGGCCCTTGGAAAGAGTCTCTCACCATCTTTCCTGTCAGCTCTCTCCAGGCATCGGAAGGCCACAGTGACATCACTCCAAAGCTTCTCCGCACCAGGCTGAACAATCCCAGTTGTCTCAGTCTTTCCTTGTAGGAGAGGTGCTCCATCCCATCTAATCAACTTGGTGGAGGAAGGACATGAGAAAAAGTTTTCTTCTTCAACTAGTAAGATTCAAGTCACTGCCACCTCTGTTCCCCTTCCTATCTGTTTTTTGTCGTGAATTATTGAAATATGCTGGCTGGGCAATGGTGACATCTCCTCTGGGGACTAGGAGAAACTCGACACAGCATCTGTTGACCCAGACTTAGTGCAGGAGCCCTGACCTGAAGAGATGTCCTTACTTTTCTATGCATGTGTGAGTCTGTAATTAGGGAATGTCCAGCACTGAAATGCAGCCGCTTCTGTAATGAAATGTGGCACTGATCTGAGGAAGGGATGTCAAAAAATAAATTATCTCTGAAAAACAGGATGCATTTTTAATTGGCAGAGTGCGATCCCGCTGGACTCATAGAGATTGATAGAATTACGGGGATTTAACGAGTTACTGTACAGGAGCTGAGCACTGAGATTTGTCCCAATCTGGTTCAGCTCAGCCTTGGCATGGAGCAGGAACGTGCACTCAGCCTGTTTGTGAAGCTCAGCTGACGGATTACAGTCTGGTAACTCCATCACATCTCTAAAACTCCACTTTGGGCTCTTGCCTAGAAGGTAATATCAACTGTTGGTTATTGCTGCCCAAGGTCTCATGGCAAGACTAGGGTCAAGCCTTCGTTTCACAGCAAAGTGTGTCTCAGGCAGGAGCGTGGTGGCTGCGGCCACCTCTGCGGGGCAGTGACAGCACAGACCCAGGAGCAAAACCAAAGCGCAGTTTTGGCTTCCCCCGAGTTCTGCCACTCACGTATTCCCAACACCCGCCACACTTGGGCTTATGAGAGCTGACAAGGTCATGGACCTGTGGCACAGCTGTCCACGTGGAAATATCAGCTTTAGCTGTGCAAGGCCAGCGTGAGAACGAGAGCCTGTATTTTTATGCTTGACCGACCACAGAGGCTGTTAAAATTTTGAAAACGCATTCTGCAGTTTGCCTTCCCTGGTGTCCTTTGTCACCTCCAGCCCAGACCCACAGTCGGACTGCTTGGCCCAACTAATGTATTTTTTCAATTTCAGTTAAGTCAAGGACTCAAAATTCCTATCCTAGGTGTCAAGTTACACCGCGTAAGAGATGCTTTTATTTTAAGTTTGTCAGAGAGGCACTTTATGAGATTGTGAGGTTGGAAAGATGTCTCTAATCTTTGAGATGACAAGATAAAAAGGACAAAACCCGCTCCTTCCCTCCCTTATTTTCTAGCAACGCAGGCATGTAGAAATCATGAGTTTGTAAGTGTTTCTTCTGTGCTCATTTCAGAAAGCACAGCAAACCTGCAGCATCTCCATATACGTACTGAAGGGAAGCAATTCGTGGACAGGAAATTCTCTGCGGTTCCCTGGCATGTTTTCACACAGTACCTGGTACTGGGCTGCCCCTCTGCCTTCTGGGGCTTCTGGACTGACTACAATATCCATGTCCAATAATAACAGCTTAGTTGCCAGTCTCATGCTATTTCCAGCTAATGATTTTTTTTTTTTTCATTTCTACTTGTCATTCAGACATCACTGTCGACACGTCTCTGAAATTATGTGTGAAGAACAGGGATGCTTCTAGTCTAGGGTTGTGTAATTAATGCTTCCTAAGAACTAAAGTGGGAAAAAAGCACTCTAATTTATGAGCACAGGTGTAATCAGGTACATTAATATCATATTTAAACTTCCCAATGAATAATTTGCTTTAAAGACCCAACTTAACCCTGTCCATGCTGATGCCAGCTGGTGTAGACCTAAACTATCAACTGAGCTCTTGCCCCCATTGACTGCGCCCCTTTCTCTGCTCTCTGCTGTAGTTGCTGCATCTGTTTTCAAATAATATTCCTCTTGCCATGTTCCTGTTTTCAGCACATGAATTTCCCATGTAACTGTTTTGTGTTCTGCTTTGACAAACCTTGTTTCTGAAATTTGAGATGGGAATTTAGCCACCAGTAATAAGTTGACTCAGATGCACCATGAATTCCTCCAGAAAAATCAATCATCTCTTGTCTCTCAGCTGCTTTAGCTTTCGGAGGCTTTCTTGTACCACTGGCAGAAATATCAAGTAACTCACCTCAAGCTCAAGTTAAAGTTGTTTGTAAAACACCTCTAGGACGTTGTCAAAATGGGATGCTGTATTCGGGATAGAATAGATGTTGATGTTTTTTGGTCTGTGTTTGGCCCAGCCATCTGTGAGAAAGTTATTCTTTTCCTGCCAAGTAGGAGAAAACAAGTGTTGATAAGGGAGAACTTCAGCCTTGGAGGGAACAGTGGTGTATAAACTAAAATTAATTGGGCTCTCACCATTGGCTGATGGCCCTTAGAGGGCATTTGGAGGAGAGAGTGAGGAGGAGGGTGATGAAGTAAGCCCCCAGACCCATTTTAGAGGGACCCTCTGGTTTGTACCACGCAGGCGCAAGGCACTCACACATGCGTAGAAGGAGCACTGTTACATAACCGGGGGGAGGGACCTAAGGCCTCTCACTGGGCGGTACTGGCCACACCTGCCCAGGTGAGACGTCACTCAAAAAGTAGTTAAAAGGCAGATGGCTCATGCTTTGGCTTGGCTTGCTTCACATGAAGGCCAACGTTGCCTTGGCGGGGACGCCGCTATCCTTTGAGCTGCCGGCGCTGGAGGATGCAGCCCCTGCTCGGGGGAGTCCGGACACTTCAGGGTCGGTGAGACAACCTCGTAACACCTGGGCGAGTTAGGTGACACGTAGGGCTTTATTCCTTTCCCTCCTCTTTCTCCCTCTCTTTCCCATGGGTTCTCGTTTACTTGGCCACCTCTTATAATAAAATACTGTTGCTTTAAGCTTACAACGGTGTCTTAGTTTCAATTTCAGAGCCCCCCGAACTTTTTCCCTGGAACAGATGCAGTCAATGGCACTTGATGGACCACCAGCCTGGTCTTGCCACTGACAGTCATTGCTATCAGTTTCTTTGCAGGTAGGTAAATCATGAACTTAATCTGAAACAGCCACTAGAAAGTAGAATATTAAAACTAAATTCAAAAACAATTGAAAATTTCGTTTTCTGTTTTTCCGTGTGTAAATGTTGGAGCATCCCACCTTTTCCAATCACACTTTCAGGCATAATAATGTCAATGATGAAAATATATGGGCAAAATATGTGATGCTTTGGGGGCAATTAAATGAATAGAAAATTGACTTTCCCCAGTTATACTTATGGGAATCTTATTTTAAAATAAGTGTTTAATGTAAATTTAATCTTTCTAATTTTTAAGAAATGCTTCTCTCCTTAAGCCAACATCGATATCAACTAATCTGAGGCTTGATCTGCAGGCACAGTTAATAGATTATGCATTTCTTTCAAGATCGAGGTCAGCTGTAGTAACTAGATGGGGTTTTTTTGACTATCTGTATCACAAGACAGCATTCCAGTTCCCCAGAGCACAGGCAGATTCCTTGTGGCGGTGGTGCCATAGGATAAGCTGCATTCCCCTTGTGCCACATCCATGGTCACATCGTTGAAGTTCCCACCGTGCTCCTCACGCTGGATTTTGTCCCGTTTTGGATAATCCTGTTCTCCACAGGCTTGGGAGGCACCCTGTTAAAAAGGGAGGTGTTCTCAGGAGCACCCAGCAATTTCTCTGCAGTGAACGGGGACGCTGCTTTTGGCATCCAATCCAATCAATTAAAGGTTTACAGTTCCCATTTCGTTGTCTCCAGGAGCTCCTGCTCGTGCTAATGAATGGAGAGTGTGACTGGTGTGGGAGCAGAAGGAGAGAAGGACCAGGAGGGGGAGGCTAATGAGCGGCCCTGTGTGGAGGATACAGGGAATGAGAGGATTTTATTGTGCAAACCTTACCTTTGTCCTGTGTTTATGAATATGAACAGTGGATGTTTCTTTGAGATTTGTATTTCCCGGGCATGCCTGTTTCCCAGTCCCTCCCCCGTTTGCCTGTGTCCCTATCCCAATTCGTTTCCCTGGTTGTCTGTCTCATGTTCCACCCCACTCTTGTTACCACCCCCATCAGAGTTCTTAAAACCCCCTGTTCATGTTCATTAAACGGCATTGCATCACGACTCAGACCTCGTGGCGAGCCCTTTTGTGCAGTGTTGTGTCCTTTTTCCCCCCACCACAGACCGCGGCAGCCCTGTCTGTATGAAGGAAATTAATTCTGTGCCTGGATTAAACTGCAGCGCTGGAAGCTTTGCCCCAACATGGACCGCACGTGGGAAAGGTTCACGTGGCTGCAATAACCACGGCGGTGCCGCTGTCAGGACGTGTGGTGGGTCTGGCTGAGCCAGAATTTGGTTCCCCGTAGGAGCCCTCCCAGTGCTCCTCATTGGTGTCCATAACACACCCATATTTTGGCTATCACTGAGCGCAGCACTCACTGTTCAGTCAAGGGCAAGATCCTGGGAGGGGACACAAATAGGCAGCTGACCCACACTGACCAAAGGGTTATTCCATACCATATGACGTCAACCCAGATATAAAAGCTGGGGCAGGAAGCAGGAAGGGGAGGCACTCACTGTCTCCGATGGCTGCCTGCCGACACGATTAGGGGCCCAGCTTCTCAGACGTGGCTGGCCATCGCTGCACAGGGGAAGTAGAGATTAATTGCTGCTTCTGCTTTGCGTGCCACACCCTGCTTTTGCTTTTGCTTTTTGTATCAATATACACTGCCTTATCACAACCCACGATTTGTGCTGGGTTTTTTTGTTTCCACCCTTACTCTCTCCCCTGTCCAGCTGGGAAGGGGAGTGATATTGCGAGGGAAACTTATGGACACCACGAACTGACCAATGTGATCAAGGTAATGCCGTTTATTGTTGTGAAAACACCCCTTAAACAACCCAGATAGCTCACACACTGCAAACCACCCTGTGACTGGTTAATACGAATAACACACAACTCTATTGGTGTAAAATAAAGTCCTTGTGACTTCTCTCTGTGCCGTTGTTTTTCAATTCTTCTGCTGCAGTTTCTGTAAGTTTACATTCCTCTTCACTGTCGATCTCCACAGAGGCTTCTTACAAGCAGCTTCTCACTGCAGTCTTAAAGGCCCTGCAACGTAACTGCATCTAAAATCCAGGGTCACTCACATGCCCATTTTCTGCAAGACATTTCCCAAAAGAGTGATAGAGCGGCTGGGTGGGCACCTGGCATTCAGCCACGGTGAACCCACCGCAGGATGCAAACACCCTGCAGGACCCCGAGCAGCACACAGTGACTAATCCAAAACCGAGGGAAGAAGGTGAATTATGTGCCGTTGTGCTGGAGAGCACGGTACGGAAAGAAAATGATCATGGGAAGGTTAAGTGCCCAGCGAGCGCAAACTGATACACAATATCTTGAAATCACAGAGAAAGAAAATTAAAACGGTGAAATGATTTCATATCTAGGTAGATGGAGGCATAAAAGCAATCTGTGGACTCTGGGAGGGAGAGCAGAGCGAGAGTGGTACTGTCAGAGGTAGAGCTTTTTGCCCATTAGAAATAAGTGGTTGAAGGCTATTTCCAATAAACAGGCAATTTTAGTTTTGTCATTATTTCAGGGTTTGTTTGACTCTGCTTTTTTGTGTCATTGAAATATTTGTGTATTAATAGATACTCATTTTAATAGCATTACAGTAATTTGAACATCTGCAGCTCGCAGGCATTAAAGTGCGATTACTCCCCTGTATTTCAAGTTATTTTCAGAGCACTTCTTCCTGATTTTGTCGTGTCTATTAAAATGCAACGGATCAGTTCTTATCATTACCTATTAATTGGCAACCTTGAGCTGAAGTGTTGAGCAGAAACCAGCCTGATGCCTGGAGGCCTGGCTCACAATTCAGTGGAAAGCAAAGGCATTTTATGGCTGTCCTGAAAGCTGAAAGATGGGCTGGGCAACTTTCCTAATCAAAAACAATTAAATACAAAATTATCTTCCCACCACCCATGGCATCCTTTGTTCCAACAAATTGCCTGATGTACTATTCAAGTTTACTAAATATAGAACATTTTCTAGATGGGAGGTTTAATTCTATCGAAAAACTCGGCTTAGTTTATTAAAGAAATGAGGTATTTTGCTGAGAGTATTGAGAGGCTCTCACAGGGCAGGAGGACTCTCTCTGGGTGAGAAATGACTCCTCTCCTGGGCTCAAACTGACTTTTGAGGAGGTGAACACACAGAGGAGAAATCAAACCAGAGCATGTCTGGAGTTTGCTTTTAAGGGTTAAGAAACCAAAGCAACCATTGCGAGTAAAGATGTGGTTAGTAAAATCTTTCACCTGGACAGAAATATTCCTTAAAAGCTCCCTGGAATGTGATCACTGTCAATGTCATCTCAAGGAGGAGGGCAGGAAACAGCAGGCTCCTTCTCCTTGCCTTCTGCTTGGTGTGACAGGGATTTTTCATTCCACTCTAAAGAGCTTTATCCATATTTTTAAAGTGATTTCTGTGATGGGACAATATTTGCTTGCGAATGTGGTGCTGGGTTTGAGTCTTGTCCAAAGCTTTTAGTTCTGTCTGGGAAATTCCTGGCAGTCAACACACGAACATTAGGAACTGTCTTCACCGTATCAGCCATCAGCTGTTCCTTTCACAGCCCCCTCCATGGGGTGGTGCTCCACCAAAAATTCTCTCTATGGGGGATTTTAACAGTCATCTGACATTTTACATTTTAAAATAATAAAGTGGGTTCAGGCTTTAGTATTATGTAGTTTCATTCATGAGTTAGCTCAGGCATTCCTAACGTGTCTGAGAGGAAGAAAAGGTAAGTGCATGTTAAGCCTAAACTTTGTCAGCAGGATGAGATGCAGCCAGATAAGGCAAAGAGAATAAATAGCAGTGACCTGTGAAGAAACAAAATACAAAACAGCACACTTGAGTGATAAACGAGGCAAAAAAGGGCCCCGAGAGCTTCGGTTTTGTGAAGTAGTTCAGCCAGTATTTATGTGTGTCTCCATAAGAACATACACTTTAATTCCTGCCCATGTTAAGAATACTTTCCTAAATCAAGTACTAATAATTTTGAGATCTATAAATATCCTGATGGAAAAAACTCTT
Source organism: Grallaria varia (assembly GCA_013396735.1). Classification (NCBI taxonomy): domain Eukaryota; kingdom Metazoa; phylum Chordata; class Aves; order Passeriformes; family Formicariidae; genus Grallaria; species Grallaria varia. The sequence goes on from VWZG01003156.1 coordinate 16,446, forward strand.
AATCGGTAACAAATACAAATGACCCCGTGCAAATGCCTTTGAACAGGAAAAATCAGCAGAACAGCATGTCAGTGACCTCCAACCAGAACGTTCTGCATCTCAGCGTGAGGGCGGTTGGAACCTCAACGTATTGAAAGCAAATTTTAAATTATTTAAAGAATTTTAAAATAAAAAGGGAAGATTCTAAGAGCACTTGAGTTGATAACATTTCCTACAAATGATGGGAATTGTGTTGGAAATCCTTAAGGATGACACTGCCATTCAACTAGCCCGCCTCCAAATTCCAAATGGAAGTCACCCTTTTTAATCAGCACACAGCATGTCTTTTTTTCTTTTCTTCATGTTTCCAGTTGCTTTGCCTTCAATGCTTCACAATTTCATTAGTTTCAAATTAAAAGTTCTTTATTGAGAATGGCAAAGGAATAGAAAAAAAGGCTGTGGCTTGAATGCAAGCCATTATGTTTGTTTAAGGAGAAGGTCCTGCCCCTCCTGCAGGACGTGGGATTTTGGGGCTTGAACTTTAGGAATGATTCTTATGAAGTTGGGCAAGACACTCTCTGTAAGCACAGAGCTGCTTGGAGGTACAGGGAGTCCATTCCCATAGCCCAGGACTCTGAGTTAAACCAGTTCTTGACTGTTCCTTGGTCTTCCCAGCTGGTCCACGTTTCCCAGGGTCCGTAAGGACTTGCTAGAGGAGGATGCTCTGCTGCTCCTGAGGGGCTGGAGGACTCTGACCATCCCACTGCTTAAGCCAGGCAACAGACAATAAGCATGAAAAAAAGAGAGATGCTCAGATGGCTGTTCCTTATTGTTTGCAAGCCAACACTTGGGAAGTCAATGTAGCTCTGAAGATTGAGGGAATTTGGAGATGTTGGAACTCACATTGACTGAGGATGTTTTTGCTCACTCTGACTTATCCTGTACTCAATTAGCTACACAGAATTTTGTAAGAGAAACTGCCTACAGGAGGAATAAATGAACCAAAACAGAATAGTTTGGGTTGGAAGGGACCTCAAAGATCATCTCATTGCCATGGGGCAGGGAACACCTTCCACTAGACTGGCTTGCTTAGAGCTCCATCCAACCTGGCCTCGGACAATTCCAGGGATGGGACAAAACTCTCCGCTGCGTCTGCAGCTCATCAGCAAAAATGAGTGACAAAACAAAAGGACTCATTTTATATTGTGAAGGGAGAAGGTTTGCAAACTCAAAAACTAGGCTGAGAAGTTTGCCCAGTCCGTGCTGAAGCAGCTCTTCTCTAGCAGAGGCATTACTCACTCTGTCAGTACATTATTCCTATTATCCCTTCTGAGCTCCTGCAGAGCCAAAGAGCTCTGCCTTAGTTCCTGCCTGAGCCAGAACCTTCCTCAGGATGGTTTGGTGAGCTCTTGAGACTTTGAGCCGTGTTGATCCTTCCCGTGACCTCCTCACAAGCGCCGGTTCTATCCACGGCTGGCAGTTTTCCTCATTCTTCCGTAATTTTGTCAAACTTTTTTTTTTTTTTTGCCATCAATGTGCCAGTTAACTAAGAGAAAACATCTCAAAGCTCAGCACCAGAATCAACCCAAGAGGAGGTTTCCTACTCGCTGAAATCTTGCATGTAACTGCCTTCAAAAATGTAGCGACATTGGTCAGAAAGTAGAAGAAAATAAGTTTCTGGGTTTTTTCTGTGTTTTATTAAACTTTTTTCCCACTGGATACTCTTGCTGTTAATTAATTTTTCCTTTACAGTTTCAGGTAAGCTATTAATCTATTGACTTGAGGATTTTTCAAAGCCTTTCCAGAAATAAACTCTGGGATGAAAGAATCGTAAGATGTGCATGAAAAGTGGAGCTGTTGTTTTGTCATTTTCAAGCCCGTGGTTTATACCAAGCCTCTCTAATTCCCTTTACATGGATGTCAGATGGAATAATACAATGAAAAATTACCCCAGGATTTGGTTTTCCGTTGCAGAGGTGCTTTTTTTGCGTGAAGGTTTTATATAAAATTTGAATAAAAAGTCCCAAACCTTCCAGTTCCTATTATTTAAAAGCAGGTAATTAATGGGGTTTTGGGTTTACATTAACACTGCTTTTATTCCAATCATGCACTTCCATCTCATTATCTTTTGTTCCCTTAATCCCATTGCCCAAAATTTGCTTTCTGAGAGTGAACTCGGCAGAAACACTCAAACCCTCTTGCAGTTGTGGAATGTAAAATCACTCAAATAACATCCTTTTTGCTATTAGCAGTTCCTGGATAATCCAGCCAAATGCCAAGAAATGTTCATTATTGGAAATAGATGTGGGGTTCTTTTTCCGTATGAATTTTTAAATTGCTGTTATTATGGCACACTGTGTATGAAATAAATGTGATTTAAACAGTTGTGCCCTCTACTGGCATGAAGGAAACAACGATAAAAGAGAAAGCAATACCTTATTTCCAGATATTGTATCAAAACAGAGTGCAAAAATCAAGTTTTTGTTGTTGCTTGGGTTTTTTTAGTTATGTTTTAGTTGAATTTGAAGACTAAATTATTTTCATCATTAAATCTAGGCACAATAATGGCTTACAGATATTATTTTTTAATAAAAAGTCCATTTACACTGTTAAGACAGTATAAAAAGGCCTTGCCACAGATGGACGTGATGGTGTGGATGGTATGTTTACACTGTTAATAACTTCATTTTTATGAGACTTTTAAGAAGTTCTGCCACCAGCTGGAGAGCAGGAGAACAAAGCTGTGGGAGAAAATCCTTTACAGAGTTCAGAGCAACATGACCAGAAAGTCTGTAGGAGTTGATGCATAATGTAGAATATTGAATTTCTTATAATACAGGAGAATTAAGACCTCACCCTCTGCTGAGACACTTCTAACCAATCCCTCACCTTCCATTTAAAAGAAAACTTACGATTCTCTGTCCTATCCCCCACTATTGAAGTTGTCAACGGGCATTGAACTTGAATGGCAAAGAAACAAAAACATCCCCTTTGGTGAGAAACTCTCGTGCTGCAACTTGCCAGCGTGGGCAGCATTAGTCACAGATGCTAATTGAAATACTAATTGACATATTTATCCCATCATATAAAATCCATTCAGCGCAGTGGCAGTAATGTGGGTATCTCAAACAGCTGCAGCATCCACCTGGAGAACAGCCCTGGAAGTGAGTTCCAGCCTTTCAGCCCATCAGGAACATCTCAGGTTCCTTGTTTTTCACCTTTTATAAGGTGTGGTACTTACAGGCTGAAGATTGAATGGGTACCAGGCTACATGGATCAGAGAAAAAGAAAAATAATTACCTTCCAGAAAACTAAATAATCAATGGATGAAGGGGCCAACACATTCTTGCCCCTTCCTTTGGCTCCAGCGTTGTCCTTCTGTAGTTAAAAGGAGTTTGTTTACCAGCAGAATCAAAATCATTAATCACAGAATTAAGTCATAATGTCCCATATAACTGGCTTTATTAGTAAGTAACTGCATCTGGAAATGAGGTGGGTGCCGATAGCGGGGGGTCAGCCCCCAGAAATCTCAGCCTGCTATTAAGTGCTTCATTGCCAGGGAAAACTGCACTGCCAAAGAGAGCTGTAATCACACCCGAAAGCAGAGGGTAGGCTTGTGCTTACAACACAATTCTTTCTGCCAACTTCTCTGGACAGAGCTGGTATTATAAAAGTAAATATTAGTGTCTCAGGCGTGCCGATTGCTTTGAACTGCAAAGTGTTTCAAACACGTTCAGCTTTATGGCAAAGTCTTTTTCCGGACCAAAAGAAAGCCATCAGTGTTCTGGGTTAAAGAGCTACTGTGTGACTTTGGTGTGTCAGTGGAAAGCAGGATGCTTTTCTATGCATCGTGTGATTATCGCAGAACCTGGGAACACCAAACACTCCCTGCTGCCTGGGGCAGTATGGACTTCACCACTGGACTCCAGTTTATTAATTGGTTACAGCAATTAGCCAGGGTGCCCAGGTCTTTAGTCACCTTGGTTTCCAGGGGTGTCAATTAGACTCTCATACATGTTCATGCCACGTCATCCACACGCCAGGAGCTGCTTCCCCATTCCTCGGCACACCCAGCCCTCCAGGAACCATCCAGGGAAAGGAGTTTCACAGAATCTTCAAGGTTGGAAAAGGCCTTTAAGTTCCTCAAATCCAACCACCAACCCGCCCACCATCCCAAACCCATGTCCTTAAGTGCCATATCCGCCCGTTTTTTGGACACTTCCAGTGGTGGTGACCCCCCCACCGCCCTGGGCACTCTGTTCCCACGCTTTGCAACCCTTTCCATGGAAACATTTTCCCTCATACCTGTTCTAAACCTCCCCTGGTGCAACCTCAGGGCCATTTCCTTTCCTTCTGCATCTCACTGACATCAGACATTTGCTGTGGCCATTATTCATGGTGGAAATGCAGATAAAGGGCATCTGAGAGGGAAGCACCAAACTGGCCTGGCCAAACCTCACGAGTGTCTTAAGAGGTGGAGAAAGACCAAGGTGGATCCCCCTCTGCAGTCACCTGGCTCAGTCCATTGACCGCGGGGTTTACTCAGATGGCTTGGCCACGGAAACATCTCACTGCCAGCGACACCCTCACCCCACAGGGCCACCAGGAGGTGACTCCTCTTTTCTGATCTCTTTAATGACAGACGTGTGGTTTTCTCTGTCACCTCCTGTGTGAGCCATGCTCACAGTCGGTGAGCTGGGGCAGCTCCTCAGGGCTCAGGGGAGCCCACAGGAGCCTAAAACCTGCAAGCAGACCTTGACCCCCCAGTTTACTGACCACCCGAGTAGAAAGGACAGCTGTGATTACCTGGGCAGCCTCAGCATTGACCTGGGCCTCAGGTGAGCTTCAGGGCACCCAGGTGAGCTTCAGGGCACCCAGGTGAGCTTCAGGGCACCCAGGTGAGCTTCAGGGCACCCAGGTGAGCTTCAGGGCACCCAGGTGAGCTTCAGGGCACCCAGGTGAGCTTCAGGGCACCCAGGTGAGCTTCAGGGCACCCAGGTGAGCTTCAGGGCACCCAGGTGAGCTTCAGGGCACCCAAGTGAGCTTCAGAGCACCCAGCTGAGCTTCAGAGCGCCCGGGGAGCCCCTGGAGGCTGTGTCACAGCATCTGCCACCACGCTGTAATCTGTGGCTGGTAAAACTTGATCTCTAAGAACTTCATTCAGCCACTCAGCTATCTGCAGCTTGCCTTCTCCCTCTTTTCTCTGGTTCTTCTTTCACAATTCTTTCCCTTTCCGTCGCTGCAATTTTGCTGTTTCAGGATCTTTGCAGAAGAGAAAAATAAACAGATCAGTGTTTGATGTTGTGCTCGCTGTTCAGAAGTTTGTTTTCCTTTCTTTTTCCATTGCATCAATATTAACATGTTGATTCATAAGCCAAATAAATAAAGTCTATAAATGCATTCTTTCTTTTTTTTCAAATGGTGAAACCTCAAAGTTACAGTTCCCACAGCAACTGCACAGTGTGCACAGACATTAAAGGCAGGGATATTGCCACTTAAGGCAGCAATCAAATATGCATGAGGGACATGAGGATTGTGCAAGTTGGAAACCCCAGAAGGAAGAGGCTCCTCAGATCTGTCCATGTCACCGTGCCAGGGGGAAAAGGTCTGGAGACATCGGTCCTTGTGGGCACAGTGGGACTCAGTGGTGCCCTGTGCAGAAGTGATCATGGGTAATGGGGTGGTGGTACCTTTACCAGAGGTAAAGATGCTCTGGATGAAATAATTACTGTTAATTAGCTGAAATCCACAGCCAGAAGGTGTCATAACAACCAAAGCATTATGAGCAGAAATCTTTGTTCACAGTCTTAATGATCCTTAAATGCTATGAGTGAATTTCTCACTGTTTGAACAGGAGTAAAGAGTCCTCTCTATGTTGGAGAAGTTCATGCCCCCTAAATGCTGTGTCTTTTACAATCCATGAGACTGTTTCATTTTACAGAAGGGTGCTCAGCTCCCTGGTGTCTGGTTTCCCACCAACTACTGGCTAATCAAAGTTTATTTTTCTAGGTCATAAGTTCAACATCTCAGCCCCAAACCATCCCCAGCATTGCCAGCTGGGATCTAAGTTGGCCCCTATAACCTCTCCTCTCCTCTCCTCTCCTCTCCTCTCTCCTCTCCCCTTGCAATTTTCAGCTCAAGTTTTCCAATAGCTTGGAGAGCCCAGTTCTCTGCGAGGTGCCTTAAGCAGACAGTGAATTATTCAGATTTTAAAATGCAACAGTACAGAATATTTTCTATTCCATGGCCTTTAATCACAAATAATAGGAACTGTAGGCATCAGATTTCAGTGGTATAAAGAGAAGCAGCATGTCATCAAGTGACTAAATGTCTTGGCATTATTAATCTCTTATAATGTAGTAATTAAAAGAAACTGGGGGATTGCAGAATTTGAAAAGAAGAGCCATTAGCACGTTTAACCATAAGCAGCCAGATATTTTATAGAAAGAAATGGGCAAGTGTTTGTTAGTTTTCGGGCATTTGCAGACCATGTCAGCTGTGGGATTCCTACTCTGGCAGTTTCCCTGCAGAACACACACCAGTGAGGATTTATGATCCAAAGGAGAGCCCTGTCTTGAAGTGTCACCTTGAACTTGCTCCTGTGAATGGGGGTTTGCAGCATCATCCATATCCCTTATATGTGGCACCAACCTGTGTGGAGTTTTGTGAGACCACCAGAGCCTGTTGGCTGTTCCTGCAGAGAGTGCATCAGATTTGTTTGGATAGAAATAAGTGTGATTTGCATAAATTTACCTTAACACAGTAACGAAATTTGAAAGCAGCTGTATCAAAGCCCCATCATTTCTGTGGAGCAAGTTTTAGCTGCACGGTGAAAGATGCCTTTTAAAATGCTTTTATTTCTCTGAAAAGCAGCAGGAATTGCCAGACAGACAATTTTTCAAAAATGTTCCAGGATTTCTTATGGATATTAATTTCTGTTTAAGCCTCTCCAAACTTTGGCAGAAGGACAAGTTTCATTTTTCTTTAACAAGTCCTTTAGTTCTGCAGATGTTGTAGCCAGATTGGCAATAAATTTTGCTGGAACAGTTAACTCAACTTAGAGTAAGATGCTCTTATTTAATATTCTACTTCTGTCTCACCTTTTGAACCTTAATTTATAGGTGATGTCTTTTATAGTTAACATTCCATACAAGTGTGCAAAACCTATTAGATTACTGTGTTCTCTGCCAACGAGAGTCTGATTGTTGCTCTCAATAAGTATTTTCAGAAGTATGAGCATTAAACATGGTGTAAAGGGAACAGGACCATTTTCTGTCCCTTTTCCAACTTTGATTACACCTCTCTAATTTCCATCAGTCTGGTTTTGTCTCCCCTTTATTGGCCTGATTAAAAGCTTGCTGGAATGATCAAGAAATGAAAGCTCTCATTGACTTAAGTGGCTTTGAAGCAATGTTCAAATAGTAATTTCACACTGGTTCCTTGTTGCACTCCATAAAAGCTCCATTTTTGCCCATTTTTCATGTTGCCTTGTGGGCAGTATTTTGCCTAAAGATCAGCAATCTGTCTTTACACTTTCATAACCCTGAGCACCTGCACTTCTAACCACCCATGGACTTCAACAGTTCGTGCTCAGCTCAGGAAAAGACCTTCTGAGTGCAAAAGGCGTTTGAAATTCCCGTGGGTGGAGCGTGGCCTTTCCCCTGGGCAGTGGCAGGTCCTCCCAGGTCACTTTGGGCTGTGTTTGGATCGATGCACAGGAATTGGCCTTTTTTTTCCCTCCTGGTCCCCAATCAGTGGGCAATCCAGTCAGAGATTTTTGTCTACTCGAGGAGCTTCTTCTCCCCTTCCCAGCTCCTGTATAATCCACAGAGCTCTAGATTCCAGCATTTATCCATTCCATGCATGTCTTTTTATTGCACCTCTGCTCCCTCCTGCCAGGCTGTTGGACATCCCAGGTCACTGGACAATCCCACACTGTTCAGTTGAAATTCAACCCAATTTTTGCCTGGGAGTCAGATGGATCCAATGTCCAGGATACTGTGAGAAATCCTGGGAAGAATATGGTTAAGAGTGAAGTTAGGAGTTTATATTCAGCTATTGCTATCAGAGTTCCCAGCAAAAGCTCGCTCAAGGGGAAAAACAGCACATGCCAATAAGTGTAAACAAACAAACTCCAGCCCTTGGAAATTATGAGAAAAAAAGATCTACAGTGCTGCTGCAGTCCCCAGCCAACCTCCCTTCTGAGGCTCAGAAAACAGCAGCTTCTCACCTTAAATACTTGTTTGTTCTTGCAGGGATTTAGGGAAGCTTCCATGCAGATCCTGTGTTGGACACGCTACTCATCCTTGCAAAGTTTACCAAGTCCTCTTAGAAGGGCCAGGAGTAAAATATGGGGAAGGATTCTCATGTTCTGTTGCACTGCAGTAAAATGGTTGGCACTCAGGGGAGCTAAATTAATAAACTTCTTTATGATGGCATGAAGTTACTGCTGCTATATTGTGGAGCAGGAGGATAATTGGAGTGGCCAGAGCCATATCTGCAGTGCTGGGAAATTGCTGCAATAATTCTGGACCAGAAATTGTCTAAATAAAGGAGAAAGCATGAGCATATGCATAATATATCTTCTGGAATTCTGCTGAGCCCTCCAGGGAACTGGATTGGGAGCTAATAAACTGTTAATTAAAATTCCCCGTGACAGGGGAAAAAAAAATAAATCCATTAACTAGGTCTATTGACAGCTTCCCTGATAGGGTAAACAACAGTCTATAATCATTAGCAGCTCGTGCAGAGATCTGCATGGGTTTGCTTATATGAGTTCTAATAGAGCCATTGTAAAGGGATTACAAACAGAGACAAAAAGGACATAGTTCTCACATGTCACTTTTTATGGTGTTGATTTGTATTTTGATTCCTCTCGCAGTGAAGGTTGTGGAGAGTTATGGCCGACTGCGGGTCAACAAATTTGAGAAGGAACCAGTCCCCTCCATCGGCCTGAAACAATCCCAGAACCCCGAGCCCTGAAATTCCTGACACCCATACGGAAAAGCGTCATTTGCTGTGATTTATTCTGACAGGTCCATTATTGGGTGCATGTTAACCAGGACGGATGGCTGTGCAGGAGGGGAGTGCAAGGAGCTCCAAACTACCCTTTGGGAAACTTCTCTCTGCGCAGTGGGCTGGGAACAGAGAGCAGCAATGGCTTCTCGTGGGGGGAGATGTCGTCAGCGAACCCGAGCCCATCACTCCTGGCTTTCCCAGCAGTAACTAAGCAGACCATACCCAACACCCCCCAGGCTGCTCCATCGGGCGCCCAAAGGCTTCAACGACACCATCCGTTTGAACGCACAGAGAGCAGAAACCCCAAATATTAATGCGGTGTCGCCGCAGTCTCTTCTCTTTCATTACTTCGTCCTTCGAGGCTACTGTGTAATCTGGCAACAACACAATGCATTGCTTTATACTCCTCTGTAGGAAACATCCCTTTATGTCAAATTTGGTTTGCAGACTTCCACTCATGGAGCAATTCCTCTCACCCAGAGAAGCAGTGGGAGAGCGGGAGGTTGTTGGCGTGTCTCCAGTCCCATTGTTAACAATTATGACATGACTGTCAAACCTTATTATCAGCTTTTAGGAATCTCTGCGAGATCCTGTGAGCACAGCTGTTTGGCTTTTCTGTGAAACTCTGCTCCTGGAAGGCAAGGGGAAGAGGGAATGTGCTTTCCCTCCAGGGGGAATCACTGAGTGCTTCCACAAAGCCACAGCAATCAGGGGTTTTGGGGTCCCTTCTTCCTCTGGTCCTGTTGGAGTCCCACAGTTTCATCCCTAGCCTTGCAACAGCTTGGTTGCTCCTCGGATCCCTGCAAGGGATATTTTGGCAGGTGTCCCAAAGCAGCAGGCCAAGGAAGGACGCTGGCCCAAACTGAAATGTCCACACTGGAGGTGGCAGAGGAGGAGAGGGTTGGCCAAGGGCTGTCCCTGCAGGAGCACGCCAAAGGCACACCTGGAGGAGATGGGCATCCAGCTCATGGGATGAGACCAGCCCTGTTTTGCAGTTAAAAGCCCCAGGAACGAAGCAGGCACCAGGTGGGTCTGTCCTACCTGCTGGAGGGGACACGTCCCCACCAGTACCCGCACGCCTGGCACGACAAAAGACGGGCCATTGTGGTGGAAAAATAAGGCACCAGCAATCCTTGTGTTCAAGGGTGAAACAAACCAATCTCTTCTCCATTATCTCACCTTTTGTGATATTTTCTGTCGCGTTGCGCCCAAAGGGAGATCCGATGAGGGGTTCGAAAGGCTGCCATGAGGGGGCATCCCAGTTCCCTGCTGGACAGGGGGAAGTGTCTGCAGACATCACCAGTGGGTGGAGGATGATTCTCACCGGCACGTGCGAGCTCCTCTTGTTTGCTTTCCACCCTCACCTTTACTCTGCCACGAGAGGCGTGAGCTGGAGCTCTGAGCCAGCATGTTCAGCAGGGCTCTGTCTCACACCCTAATGGCACAAAAAAAATAATAGATATTCCTTTTCACATGCTGTTTCTTTGAGTCTGGAACATCCTTCTCCTGCTGGCCTCATCAAAACTCCCATTGTAATCGGCAAGTTTTCATTTCACCGGGAATCTTGGGGGGGTTGAGGGGAGGTCATTGATTTCTCACAACCGATTCAATCTTTTTACATGCTTGACTGCCCTAAATCACTACAAGTAGGAAACTATTTTCAAAATTTCTCAAGAGCCCTGAATGTATCGATTGAGTCTAACTTTGACTTCAGACATGAAATTCTTTCTTTTCCTTGAGAAAAACAACCCCTAACCTTCTATAAGGCCACTTGTTTGCACTTGGCCATCTGTTCCTTCTTCATTTATTTATGCTCTTTTCCATGGTATTCAGATTAAACCTTTGGTAGCTGGTTCACAATTTCCTTACTGTCTTTTTCACATTTGCCAACGGAAGTTAATTTTATCTGAATTTTCTCTCTCTGTCTTGGTTCAATTACAGGCCCCAAACAGTTGTTGTACTTCGTGCTAAACAGTAGCATATTGCCTGTGTAGTCGTGTTTATAATTATTTCTCCTAAATTCCACTATCCCCAATTAAACTACAAGAACTTTGAAACTTAGAAGTTAGTTAATGGGAAAAAAAACCTTCACTGTTGGATAAATCTTTTTGCTAATATCCTCCCTTGCCTTTATAAATATATCCTGCAAGTTAATGCAGTTAGCACCAAGATTAGTGAGAACGTTTTACCTCATTTCCCCCAACCTATTACAGTGAGCAGCTCAATTAGAATTGTAGATGTGGTGCATCATGTTAAGGACCTCCCGTTTGGATTTTAAGTCATGCAAGTGCTCAGCACACAGAGCACATCTGGAGTCTGCAGTGTTCCAGAGCCAGAAGTTTGACCAGCTCAGACCTGTGTATTTAAAAACAAATTAAAATGAAAACTACTATATGGAGCTTACATGGAGTACACGGAATCATTTACAACAGAATTGGCAGCAAAATATAGAGGAGAATTAATTCTTTCTTTCAATTAGGTTAGAGAATCCAATCATGTTGTAATGTCTTTGTCACTCAGAAAGTTGAAAATCGTTCTCCAAGTCATTATCTCACTAGTTATTTTGGGAACAAAAGGGAATGTCTGTTACAAACAGGGAGCAAATACCGAAGAAAGCCTTAAGCTGGCCCCATGAATTGCCTTTTTGTGCTCGCTCTTTTCAATGGAGTAAAGCCAAATCCCAATTATCAGCTTTTTATGCAATTAAAAAAAAAAAAAAGTAGATGCATTAAAAAATGTTATTTGATTACTTTTATCAAAACCAAAAAGTTTGGATAATCAAAGTCATCTTTTCCCAGAGGAGCTGTGGCTACCCCTGGATCCCTGGAAGTGTCCAAGGCCAGGTTGGATGGGGCTTGGAGCACCCTGGGCTGGTGGGAGGGGTCCCTGCCCATGGCAGGGCATGGCACTGGTTGAGTTTAAGGTCCATTCCAACTCAAACCAGTCTGGACTTCTGTGATTCTTGCACTGTGAAAAATTGTATGATGGAAGATTTACACAAAACAATTTGTAAATTGGAGGAAATACCGAGCGATTTCAACATGTGGCACTGGTGATTTTTGTTGTCCTAACTGGACTAGGTGGTATAAGGCAAAAGAGTCCCCATCAGTGACAGGGGGTGACAGTGTCCCCCAGGCTGGTTTGTACACACAGCTCTTCCTTTCATTCCGTGTGTTCAAATCCCAGCTGGACCATTCCCCCTGCCAACAGCTGGTTAAACCTCCATGGAGCGAAGGTAGCTCTCCCCTTGCCAGTGCTCCCACCCCCTGCTGCCCCTCAGCACCCATCACTGGGTGACATCCCTGGTGTCCTCTGGCCGGGGCCACCGCGGTGCTGCCACAACCAGCCCCAGTGGCATTTGAGCAGGAGAAGGACGCCGCGGTCCAGGTGACAGCTGCTCAGGGATGTCACTCCTCCTCCGTGTCACCATGGCCCTGGTGACAGTTAATAATCAGGGCTCCAAATGCAATAAAGCTGTCGAGCGAATACGGCGAGGAAGGGGCGGATGAAATCCGAGGCAGCAATTCCAAGTGGGAGCAGAGGAGATTTCTCACGGTGTTTTGCTCTAACTTTGATAGGCTTTGAGCGCACGCACAAAAATTAAAGCTGTCAGAGAAGTGACAGCAACTTTTAAAGGGCAGTTGTTTTAAACAACTCTGTGGACCTCAGACACTGAGCAGAAGTTCCTGAAGAGGAAGGAAGAAGCAGAACAAAGATTTAGTTTTCTTCCCTTCCCCTCCATAATCACATTTTATTTTTTATTTTATTTTT
>VWZG01003158.1:958-13913 GCA_013396735.1 Grallaria varia
TATATATATTTTTATTTTTTTTTTTTTTTCAAAGGTTGTGGGGGTTTTTGGGAAGAGGCCCCCTTCCTAGCCCAAATAGACGTCTTGGTTTTCTTTTAGACTGAGACACCATCTAACCTGGATGAAGAGGCAGGTGAAGTATTCTGTAAGCAGCTGGCTGACATTTCACGATTGCTAATCCTTTTTCTTATATGAGACTTTAGCTTACTGAACATCTGCTGGAAACTCAACAGAGCAGAGAGGAGACATCCTAGGAGGGTCTGGATTGTGTCTTTTTTTTGCAAACAAAGAAGAGTTGTTGGTGGTTGGAGTTTGTCTTGGACCACAAAATTTCAGTTTTCAACTCTCAGTGAAGTAAGGAAGGGCCTAAATAAAATATCTATCTTGGACTTCCAGAGCATGGACTTCAGCCTGCTCTAGGCATTGATTCAGAGAATCCCTTAGGAAACAGTCCTTAAAAACAAAGGGGTACAGGAAGGCTGGAAAGGGAGAAGGAAATCCTAAAGGAACAGGAGCAGGCAGTCTCTGTGTGCCAGTTAATGTACTGGTGGGGAGGAAGACCAGCCTGACTGAATAGGCAACTTTTTCTGGAATTCAGGGAAAAAAAAGAGAGCTTATGACCTTTGTAACAAGAGGCAGGCAAAGACAAGGATGTCATTAGGTCATGTAGAGAGAAAATTAGAAAGGTGAAAGCTCAGACAGAACTCAATTTGGCCACTGCTGTGAGAGATAATAAAAAGTGTTCTAATAAGGAAAATCTCCACCTTTACTGGACATAGAGGGGAACACTGATACCAAGGGATGAGAAAAAGGCTGATGTTCTTAATGCCTACTTTACCCCAGCCTGAAACAGAAAGACTAGTTATTCATGGGGTAACTGGTCCCCTGAACTGGTAGGCAAGGTCAGGGAGCAAAACAGGCCCTCTGCAATTCAGGAGGAAGTAGTTAGTGACCTGTTGAGCTATGTAGACACTCACAAGTTTATGGGGAAGCTGAGATCCACCCAAGGTTACTGGGGAGCAGTCAGAGGAGCTCGCCAAGCTGCTCTCCATCATTTATCACCAGTTCTGGCTAACTGGGGAGGTCTCAGATGATGGGAGGTTGGTCAGTGTGACACCCACAAGAAGAGTCAGAACTAGGATCTGTGGAGCTGCAGATGTGTCATCCTGACCCTGCATGCTGGTTTAAAGAAATGAGCCCAGATCAAGAGAGGTTACAAGTCAGAGTTACAATTTACTAAAAAGGTTACAATAAATACAATGACACAGGGAAAAATTGATTTTAAACCACAAAAACCAGATGTATTAGCCAACACCCCAGGACACAAACAGAATGGTGTTCACTAGCCCCTGTGCTGAGCGTCTTGTGGTCCCTCTGAGTACAAAGTAAAAAGAAAGGAAAACCAGTTGGTGAGGATGATGACTGCAGTCTTGTCAAGAGTGGCAGTCACAGTCCTGTTGAGGCTCTGGTCCTCCTCTGGATCCGATGAGTGGTACCAGAAGTCCCAAAACCCAAAGATTATATATATTCACGTTCAGGTGGGAATAATATTCTTTGAACCTTTGATGGCCTGTTAGCAGACATGACCCCTCAGGCTGGATGTGAAGGTGCTAATGACTTCCAGGAGGGGAGTTATCATGGCTGAGTCATTGATGTAGAGACAGAAACACTCCTCTGTCTCACATGGTTCTTTAACACTCAGCTTGTAGCCTGAGGTGTCAGGTGTGCTCTGGAAAGCTGCTGCAAATGATCCATTATTAACAGTTCATCAGAAATGACACAGAGGTTGTAGAATACACTGTTTTGGTTACAACCAAATGACGGTGGTTGACCGGGTGATGAAATGACTCCTGCACACTCCACACCATGGGGGGGTGAAATGGCAAAAAGCCTTTATTAAGGGACTGATGGGGTTTAAATAGGGATCTGAGGGATGATTATGGACTGGGGCAGTGATTGGTGTAGGAAAAGGGTGGAGTATGCAAAACAGTGGGAATTGACCAAAGGATGACTGCCACCAAATGCAGGAACTGAGGGCCAATAGGAAACCAGTCAGGATTAAACTACAAGGGGATAGAAGTGTGTGGGGAGAAACTGGAGAGGAGGTGACAGTAAACCTTTTTAAACAAAAAACTGTACTGTGCAGACACATAGTAACACACAACTCTTAAACTTTGGCAGCAAAAGTCTGTAGCTTAGTGGGTTTGTCAGAGACCAAGAGGTCATCTTCATATGTCCATTTCTTAAAGTGCTCTTTCCACTCTTCATACATCATATATTCTCCCACACCCAAACAGTGATAAACTAGTCCTGGCCCCTGTAACTAGGACATTTTGATGCTGGGGTAGGTTATGGAACAAATCATCTTGATTGCCATGACATGGCATGTACAGGACAACTAGGGCATCAAGCCCAACCAGATGGGTTTAGGAAAGGCAGGTCCTGCTTGACCAACTTGACCTTGTTTTATGGCCAGATGACCTACCTAGTGGATGAGGGAAAGGCTGTGGATATAGTCTATGCGGACATTAATAAAACCTTCACTTCTGTCTCCCACAGCATTCTTCTGGAGAAGCTGTCAGCCCACGGCTTGGACAGGAGCACTCTTTACTGGGTTAAAAACTGGCTGGATGGTTGGACACAAACAGTGGTGGTGATGAATGGAGTTGAAGTAGTTGGTGACCAGTCAGTAGTCGTGTTTCTCAGGGCTTGGAATTGTTTTGTCTCATATTTTTATTGATGATTTGGATGAGAGAGTCAGGTGCATCCTCAGTCAATTTGCAGACTGTCAACACTAAATTGGCTACGAGTGTTGATCTGCTGGGGCATAGGAATGCTCAGCAGAGAGATCTGGATCATGACCAATGGTATGACGTTCAATGAGGTGAAGTGCCCGGGAAATACCCATAGGTCCAACAACCCCATGCAGTGCTACAGGCTTGGGGCAGAGTGGCTGGAAAGCTGCCTGGAAGGAAAGGACCTTGGGGTGCTGGCTGACAACAGCTGAACATGAACCAGCAACGCGCCAGGTGTCCAAGAAGGCCAGTGGCACTCTTGTCTATATGAAAAACACTGTGGCCAATAGGACCAGGGCAGTGATTGTCCCTCTGTACTTGGCACTGGTGAGCTTGCACCTTAAATGTCCAGTTCTGGGCCCCTCACTTCACAAAAGACATTGAGGTACTGGAGCAT
Organism: Grallaria varia; assembly: GCA_013396735.1. Lineage (NCBI taxonomy): Eukaryota > Metazoa > Chordata > Aves > Passeriformes > Formicariidae > Grallaria > Grallaria varia. Next base: position 4,151 of record VWZG01003158.1, read on the forward strand.
GTCTGGAGAAGTGCAACAAAGCTGATGAAGGGCCTAGGGAGTAAGTTATGTGAGGAGTGGCTGAGGGAACCAGGCATGTTTAATCTGGAAAAAAAGAGGCTCAGGGCAGACCGTATCACTCGCTACAACTACTTGAGAGGATGTTGCACCAAAGTGGTGTTTGGTCTCTTCTCCCAGTCAGCTAGTGACAGGACCAGGGAAAATGCCCTCAAGCTGTGCCAGGGAAGTTTCAGGCTGGACATTTAGAAGAATTTTTTCCCTGAAAGGGTGGTCAAGCATTGGAATGGGCTGCCCAGGGAGGTGGTGGAGTCACCATGCCTGGAAGTGTTCAAGAAATAGCTGAATGTGGCACTTAGTGTTATGGTTTAGTTTAGTTGGCATGATGGTGTTTGGACTTGATGATCTTGGAGGTCAGTCTTGGGTTAAAGACAATGTTGCCAAGGAGGCAGGACCTTTGATGGAATAGAGACTCCTCCCTCCTGGACTTACTGTAAATTTAAAAATAAATTATGAGACTTGTGAGGAAGGAGCAGAAAAAAAATAATGATTTTTACTAGAAAACAAAAGGCAAAAACCCAAAATAAAACAACAAACACACAAAACAAGAAAAAGAATATCAGCCAAAAAAATCACTTTGTCCACTTCCATGTTGCTGAGCTGGCAAAGCTGTTCCAGCAGTGTCAGCTGGACTGGAGGCACTGTGGCGCTGTCATGAGGAAAGCAACAACAATGGTGGAGCAGTGGCAGAAAAATGTCCAGCATGCAGCGCCAGCGCCAGGTGCTCAGGATGTACACCTCACTTCAGGTGTTTGGGAGTGGAGGATGGGGAGCAGGCTGGGACCAGCAGGAACATCAGGATGCTAGGAGAGGGGGAAGCCCTGGTGAGCACAGAGGAATCTGGTGGCAGTGGCAGGTGGTTGGCAGCATCAGTGGTTCCAGTACAAAGGAGTGGGCTGCATTGTGCCAGCAGGGATGTGGCTGAAAAGGTCGGAAAAGCAGAGACTGTGGCAAAAACTGGTATAGCTCTGGTGGGGATGGCCCCTCAGGAGTGAGGAGGATGGTGGCAAAGCTGCAGGGCACTGGCGTGTAGGAGGGCAGTCTGGGATGGGCAGACAGAAACTCCTTGTTTAGTACCAGGCAGGAAACAAAGAGACAGCCCCCATGCCTCCAGTGGTTCTTATCCCCCTCGAGCTCCCATGCCACTTCCCTCTCACTTTGCTTCTCTGCTCTATTTTTGGCAAGCGCCTTGAGGAGTGGCCCGCTCCCTGGCAGGTGCAGTACCAGTGGTAGTGGTGCTGCATGCCATTATCAGTGAGTGTCCCCCTCATGGTAGTATGGGACAATTACAAAAGAATCTAAACGAAAATCCATGACAAGGTCTTTTCCAACCTTAATGATTCTATGAGTCTATGATTCTAATTTGAAATTTTGAAAGTTAGTTAAATACTTGAAAGTTGATGAATCCATTAAATTCTGCACTTAGAATATTCCCCTTTCATTGCAAGTTGGTACAGAAACAAACGTTATGAACTTTAGTAAGTTCTTTATTTACTGGAAAATGCCGACTTCAAGAAAATTTATGGAGCAACTAAAAATGAAAATTTAACAAATAATTAATTTGAAAAGTTCTCTAGATCTAGAATCCTAATTTTGTGTGTTAGGTTGTTTTTGGTAGCTACTGTTATTCAAAGATATTTTTGCAACCCTAAATTTACATTGAACCACTTTTTTGAAATTCCCTTTTTCAAACACAAAAAGCCAGAACTGAAAAACAGTGAGTCCTCACCAGGAGTTGTATGATGTTAGTATCTTCTATCTGTACTTGAAGTATATATACTAATACAGGTAGGAACTTATTTGCTTTCTTTTTTGGTCAGATACTGTTGAAAGTATGTCAAGAGTTGCCTTAAATTAATTAATACAATATATATCCACTCTTCGTTTATGACAATATTCCAAGCAGAAGTTGTTGTTACTCATCACCTTGACATTCTGCCATTAAATTTTCTCCAGATTTTGTACACAATGCTATGTAGGGATACACTGGAGGGAACATTTAGAAAGTACTTTCCAGCCTGGTAAGCCCTATTCATGACAAGTGTAGAGGCCTTGAGGAGAAGAGGGGAATTATCCATTTGTGAAAGTCTGTTGACTGGAGATACTCAAGTGTTATGGTTGAAGTAGATTTTGTTTTATATTCCATTTTCCAACACTGTTTTGGAATACTATTCCTTTCAGAGTGAACCCTGTGCCACAGCCAAGGGCGAAAGTGGTACCCACTCCATCTTGTCAGAACCAAGTTTTTCTGCCTGGTGGAGCAGAGAAGGAGAGAGGTACAGACACATGGGCTGTTGTAGCCACCCCTGGGAGTGACCACTATCCTGGCACCCTTCCCTGCACCCCTGTCAGTTTGTCTTGAAAGGGAGCCACCCGGGTGTCTGTCTCCACTGCAGATGGAGAGAAAAAATGAAAGCGAAACTGAGACCACATGCTGTCCAGGTCACTGTCCCTGTTGCTGTTCTCCTGAGAGTCACCTGGAACCGTCCCAGGCTGCTGCTGCCTGCAGTTGCTGCTGCCTCGGAGAAAGCGTTTTGCCACCATTTTTGCAGACAGGACCACACTGCCACTGCAGGAGGAGCGAGAGGGCCGGTTGCACCACTGATCGTCACTGCCAGTCCAAACCCCAGATGAGCCAAGCTGGTCAATGCCAGGGTCAGAGGCAACTGTGAGACAGGCAACAAAGAGCCTTTACACTAACACTGCTGCTACAGTCAGAATCTGAGAGTCACTGAGTGATGTAGAGTGGGCAGTTGAATAGTACAGCTCCTTGTAGAGAAATATTTTTATTTCTAGGTTTTGTTTTTCTGTCTCTGGAATTTTGAGGGAAGGGCACAGAGAGCGCAAAGAGACTAGAAGCAGTTTCTGTCTGTTGTTGATTTAAACTGTTCTGTTTGTATTGTTGTTGTTGCTGCTCTGTTTCTTATCTGAAACTGTTACTTTTTTAACTTTTATCTCCTTGCATTTTGTCTCTCTGTGTTGGTGAAAAAGGGAGATGTCTTAATAAAAGAGAAGGGAGCTTGTGTATTGGAGTTTCCACCCCAATATTTGTCTTTAAGCCAAGATACCAGCGATTGAAGTTGCACTAGTTCTGCTGCCTGGGGAGAAGTAGAGTGACCTAGCTCCAACCCCCCACTCGGGTCAGAGCTTCTGGGAAGCAGTACCCTGTATTTCTCCGTGATGTGGGTGGGCACTTGGTGTCCATGATGGCTGACTCCACAAAGCAGATGTTAGTCATGCTGCCTATATTGGGAAATTTCTGTGCAGCTCCAATGGTTTCGTGATACCAACTCCTTGGGCAGGGTGACTCAGCTGTCCAGCCTGGAACGGGGAATGTGATGCTCTGTAGTCAGCATCTGCCTTGGTGCAGTTGGCTGTTAAGGGCAAATGAGAAATTTTATTGTCACAAAAGAGAAGGAGGGGAAGGGGATCACACTGATGCTCAGACAACCAGGCAGCCACTGTGTATCCGTTACATAACTCCATAAAGGAGGAGAAGTTGTGGGACCTTTTTCATCTACTGTGTGGATCTACAAGGGAACATACCTTGTGCACAATTTAACAGCGTTCCTCTTTGGCAGCACAGGTTGCTCTCACCTTTCCACTTGAACAGCTGATAATAATTTCAAATCTAGTCTGCTTAGAAAATTAATTCAAAACAGTTCCTGCCACTACATTTGTTCCCAAGTCCTCCAGGTGTTTTTAATATTTTTTATTCTTATTTTAAACCATGCTGTTCTGTTTCATGTGCCTGTTTGAGTGACCTATACAAAACCCAGATGAAGTTAGTCAAAATTAGGAAAACCATATAACTATCTGCAGAAGGAAGTAAAAGTGTACAAAGTAAAGAAAATGAAAGTATATTTTTCTCTAGTATCTTTGGATTCTAGATACCTTTGGTGTTATTTGTAACAATGGGAGCTGAAAAGCATGTAGATAGAGTGTGATCTTTAAGCTGATGGTGTCTTGAATGAAGGGTCTTGAACCCCCTAAAAGGTCTTGGATATGACCAGGTATAAGATGCAGACAAGAATGGAGAAAAATAGAATAAAAATGGGAAAAAAAATTAGAAAATTGGACAAGTCTCTGGAGGCCAGAGAAATAACTAATGCAACACTCCAATTACATCTGAAAAGGAGCTAAAAGAATTGAAGGAAATTAGATGAGTCAGTTTGACATTGATTTTTTTTAGTCTCAAAAGTATTTTTAAAGGATCATATGTAGATACGTTCAAAAGAGCACAGCCTGAGAACAGACAATCAGTGTGGTATAAGGATTGAGGAACAAGGTTTAAATTATTTGTGTATATGAATATATACGTGTCTGTCTTAAAGATATTACTATGTGAAGAGGTGGGAAAGCAGCAAACTATAAAACAATGCAACTATATCTCAAAACATCTCTCTTTGGTTTAAGAAATTAGGCATGAAGTCCTCAGAATAGAGGAAAATATGGCAAGTACAATTAATGACTGAATAAATAAATCAGAAGAATAGGTGTCCTATCTTTGGCCCTCGATGAAGTAACTCCAGTTCACAGATACTCAGTGAACTGTACCAGACAGCTCTGGCAAGCACCCAACATGCTTTCAGGAGCTCCGGATGATCTTGTGTGATTTATTTGCCCTTGTGCATCAGAGATACTAAACCCAAAGTACCACAAAAATTGTGCCTGTTGTTTTGAAAGATTGAGAAAAAAAATCCCAGGAGAAAAAAAAAACAACAAAAAAAACATGAGAAAAAAACATACATCTGAAACGTTTTTCTGATATCAAAAGCATTCAGCTTATTACGTGGGCTATGCTTATGACTGATGAAGCATGGAGTGGAGAACTGAAGGAACCGGAAAAGATAGAGAAGCAAGTGCAGAAGGAAAAGATGAATCTGAATGTGTGATTTATGTAATTGTTTGGTACTTGCATAAAAAAATATGTGGTCTTGTAGAGTTTTTGGAACCAAAATCTTGATTGCTTTTGGAAGCAATCTTGATTGGCATGGCTGAGAGCAGGGAAGAAGGACATAATCAGAGGAATCATTTCCTTATGTACAAGGTGTATTCTGACATTTATTTTTCCATTTTGCAGGGATTACCAGAAAACCATTAAGTAGATTATTACTTCTTAAGATTGAAATATTTATCATCCTAGCTTGCTGGTCAGGCTAGAAAAAGGAAAATCTGAGTATGAATGAACAACTCATCCTATTGTTTTAGAAGCAGAAGAAGTAAAAGCATGAATAGAAAGCAATCCATGACTTTCAATTTATGTACGTGAACTCAGTTTGGGAAAAGGGAAAGAGAGAAGGTTTTTAAGATTCACATACTGCACCAATCATTTCCAAGACTGATTCTGCACCACGTGGTCCCCTGCAGAGTAATTTATCATGATATGAATTGGATTCATAACAAAATCAGGTGCACCACTCAGCTTATCAGTCCATGTGTATTTTGGAGGCTGAAGGCTTTTAAAAAGTGTCCCAGTTTCACCATTATCCTAAAGACCTATGCACCCAAGGGGTGCTCTAAGGGTATATTGTACCCTTGTTCCTTCTTGCTGCTTTCCTCTTCCCTGGGCTGACCTGCTGTTTCTGCTGGGGTGGTTGAAAAGCCAGCTTGTTATTCAGACCTGGTAGAACAGGGACTCTAGCATGGTCTGCATCAAACCTGGGTACCTGGATTGCTGTCGTTCTTGCCTGAGAACTGCCTGACAGATGCAGAGTCAAACACATGGCTCTGCATTTCTAAATTAGTGATGAAGATCCCTTTCAATTTCAGTCTGACCTGAAAGCTTGAGAGCAACCATATGGCTGCCCTCCACAGCTGAGGTTGCTGCCTTTGGATTCAGTTGACTCTTCAGATTTGAGTAGTCTAATTAAATCTGCACACTTCTCCACATAGATAATTATCAGCCTTTCTATTACTCATGTTACTGCACAACATCCCCTCTCGATGACTTTATTCATTTCAGACAGGGACAGCAGGTGCCAGATGGCAAACTGATGCTGTGTGATACTCAGTATTTCTATCACTTGGTGCTTAGAGTTTCACCTTGCTCCCGTGCATTAGCTTGATGGGGATGATTGCTTTGGTTTGCTTTAATAAGCTCTGGAGCATGAGAAGTGATAGCGTGTCATTGCTTTGAAGGAGCAGTTTAAAGGCAATGAACGTTGTTAAGAAAAAGGGACTGGCTGTGGCCTCTTAGAGCTGCAAGGAAAAGAACAGCTTTCAATTTCAAGAAGTATATTAAGTGCTCTTTAGGTTAGTCTGCAATTTAGCAAAACAACCCTGACTCTAGGTTCAATTATAAGGGCCACACTTTTCCTTAGAAGGAAGTTCAGCACAAATAGACGGTGTTCACTGCTTACCCATGGGAGAAGCAGCTGTATAGAAAGCAGCAGTGGCCACTAGAAGGAGCATTTTGCATTTATTTTCATCAAAGGCAATGGGTGGGGGTCTGTTTTCCTTCTGAAACTGTAAATTACATGAAATAAAAGAAAGAAAGAAATTGAAACATGAATAGACAAAGACATTGTTTATTTATTGCCAGGAGAGACCCATTAGGATTCAGTGCTGTGTTTCCATGGCATCCCAGAGGCATAAACAGAAAATACAGGCTAATGCATTCAGTTAGACAGAGATTTTAAAGTCTAATGCACGATGTAAATATATATCACGTATGCCCACTATTTATTTATCTGTTCTATATACTGCAGTGAGATGGAGAGCTTGCTAACTATTCCAGAGCTCTAATCCATTTACATATGTGTCTCGTGCAGATGTTCAGTACTTGTGGGGGATATATGTAGGCAGTGTTAGTTGGTTGCCTTTCAGATTCCTCTCATTTCTCCATACCACTCTTCATTTGGTTACTAATCTCATATCTGTAAGCATCTCTCTAGTATTTCTGGTTAGAAAATTCAAATCAAGTTGATCAGTCAATCTTGCTTAATCTCTTCTTCCAAGTGGGCTTAACATCCCTGTCTGTTTGTTGAGTGTATCGATTTATGACTACAAATGTCAAGGGTCATGCCATTTCTTCCCCCTTTGTTTCAAAACATCTTTTCCAAAACTGAACAGTATGTCTTAGTAAGATCGTTCTTTCCTTCTTGCAACTCATAGTTTAGCTTCAGTACTGAACAATTATAAAAGTTCATCTCAAAATGTTGTGGAGCTGACAGCACCTCCCCTTTCATCAGATATCCATCTGGTTATGTGAGGTATGAGAGCAATTCTTTCATTATGCTTCAAGAAAGCTGGAAGGGTATGCCAGAGTGAAAGATTACCTTAGAGAGAGAATTTTAGGCTGTCTTTCCTGTGTAAGGTCTTCAGTTTTGTGAAACTGCCTCCCAAAGGATGTGGTGTAGACCCGTTTGCTGTTTGAGTCATATAAAATGCTGGGAAACAGTGCTGAAAGATGCTGCATAAGGTGGTCTCTGGACTTCTCTGTTGCACAGAAACACTTTTGAATGGGGCTTTTCAGTTGAATAAATGCCTTAGTTCATATCGATTTTTTGCAAGTATTTAGAGATTCTCTGGGCTTTAGTAAATATTTTTCAATGGAAAGGAGTTTACTGTCCTAGTTATAGTGTCTGGGACCAGTTTATCACTGTGTGGGTGTAACTGGAACTGTGTATTCCATACCCTCTCTGCCATTTATCATGAACTGTTAACGATGCATTGTTTGCAGCGGCTGCCCAGGACACGCCTGGCACCTCAGGCTATGAACTGGGGGTGTGAGAAAACAGAGATAAGAGGGTTCTCTGTCTTCACACCAATGATTCAGGTGTGATAACTCCCCTCCAGGAGTCATTAACACTTTCACACCTAACCTGAGGGGTCTTGTCTGCTAATGGGCCATCAAGTAGACCAAGGTATCTTGTGACTCACTGAGTAAATCACCCATTGTGAAATCCCTCACCCTGGGGGAGGTACTGGGTGTTCCCATCTGAACCCATGCATATATATAACCTTGGGGTTTGGGGACTTGGGGCACTCCCTCATCAGATTGAGAGGAGGACCAGAACCTCAACAGGACTGCAACTGCTACTCTTGACCAGAGTGTGACCCCCAAACTTTTGGAAGGAAAACAGGTTTTCCTTTTCTTTTTGCTTTGGACTCAGCGGGACCACGTGGTGTTCATCACAGGGGCTGGTGAGCACCATTTTGTTTGTGCCCCGGGGGCTGGGTTGTACAGCTGGGTTTTGTGGGCTAAAGCCAATTTTCCTTTGCATCAGTGTATTTATTGTAATCTTTTTATTAAATTGTAGTTCTGACTTCTAAACTCTTTTGAGTTGGGTTCATTTCTCCTGCCAGTTTACCTTTAAACCAGCACATTTACTAATCCCAGAAGTTTAGAAACAAAACACCTCTTCATGCCATTGTTTCACTCCTTGTAAAATCGTGAAGCTTCTACTCAGAAAGCAGTGGCTTAGCCAGTCTGCAGGTTGCAAAAAAGTCAAGGCATAGTCTGTGTGCAAGCCATCATCTAAATATCGTTTATCTATGCCAATAACTGCCCTTGCCTCTTGGTGTGACAGTGGTCTGCCATACTGGGCTATCATATCCGAGACTGGGGGGAATTCAGGCACACTTTAAATGACCATTCAGCTTAGAGCTTTCTTCTATCTCTGAGCCTGAAGGCTGTGAGGTCCCCAGTCCTGAGATCAGCCATGACTCTGAGACAATGTTGTGATCCATAAGTGTTAGGTGAAGTAATGGGAAAATGGAAAGTTTTCTGGTGGAATCCTGCTTTTCTTTTTGGTATGAGTTTGCCAGTCATTAAATTTTTAGACCAAGCAGCAGCTTTCAATAAAAAGTCATTGTGTTGGAAGTATCTTAACTGATGTTAATTCTAATTTTTAATGGCACCAATGTTAAGTGTTGATTTGCTGTGCTGTGGTAAATTTCTAGAGGAGGAGCTGGACTAATTTGTATATAATTATTTATGTTTTCTGTTGAAAAAGGAAACTTAAGTTCCTTGGGAAAAGGATAGTTTAGGAAGGAGTGAAATAACACCTGGAAATGTACATGGGGTTGTCTTTCTCATGAGGCCCATACAGCTGAGACAGGCTGTGGAACAGAAAATGATTACACAAAGGACAAAAATAAAAAGAAAAGAAAAAAGAAAAAAGAAAAAAAGAGGTGGATGTTCATAGAGAGCATCCATGTACTCCAAAGGATTTCTGCTTAAATACTTGACAGAGATACATAGAGGTACATTTGTAAGAGGGTTTTAGCATTCTTTTCTTGTGTCAGAGGGAAAAAAAAAAGGAACAAACTCAAAGGAAGAGTAAGGGAAAGAAATTCAGAGAAGGGCAAGTGGAGAGGTAGGAGGGAACATGAATGAAAAGCAATGTAAAAGGACTTTTGTAAAAGTGGTGAAAAGGTGCTGAAAGAAATAAAAATCATTCATACTCTCAAATAGGTCTTGCAATTCTTCACCATCTTTCCTGTTTATGTATATTAGTTTCATAATAGAAACTCCTCTGACCAGAGCTGATTTGACTTGAAAATATTTAATTTAACAAAATTTATTATGCATAAATGATGAATTGTTATAAATCATTAAATATAATTAAATAAGTAATCCATTATACATATTATTTATTCTAAATGAACAATATTTCTTAAAGTTTCTTCAGAAGACTATTTTGTCCTTCTAGGAGGTAGAACCTTAGGGGAAAACACTGCAATATAAAGCATAACTTGC
>VWZG01003165.1:0-16854 GCA_013396735.1 Grallaria varia
TTGACAGGAAGCTCAACATGAGAAAATATAGATTGAAAGCATTCCATGAATACATGAACACACCGTAATATTCAACTTGATATTGAGAGATATGATGTGTAAGACAGGAATAAACAAAGAATTCAACTGTATTTGAATTTTTAAATTGAACTAGGATTACTCATTTATGCTTAGAACACAAATGCTTTTTGAGGAGACACCAATAAATACAATAAAAATGCATGTAGATGAAGAAACATACATTTCAAACTGAGCAAGGATGCTGAAGTCAAGACAATTGGTCTTAGCCAATTTGAGATTTTAGTCAAGGGTTGCTCCTGGGACTGAACTAATGACCCTGTGATTTCCTTGTTTCAGGAGTTAGCTTCAGCAGCCTATGAAAAATTTGAGCATCTGAAATCTGAACTACCTGCAATGGATGGGAAAATGAAACAGCTTCAGGTTGCTCACTGCTGGTACAGAGAGAAACCTTCAGAAATCTGCCTGTGGGAATTGACAGGAAAGAAAAACATCCTAGTCAATAGCTGGGGGTCATGGTAATCACTCTAGAGCAGCAGCAACGTATTTTAGTCCTGATATACTCCAATGCTCTTTTAGGAAAAAAGACAATTTCTAGTCACTTTATGAAGACATGATGTCTATACACTATAAAGAGAGAGGAGACTGGCATGTGGTCTCTGGAGTGTCTCTGTAATCTCTTGAGGCCACACATGAACAGAAAGAAAGTATCTTCCTTAAGGAACATTATCACATGAATTTTATGTGAGCAGGATTATCCAAAGAAAAATAAAATTAACACAAGCATGAAGCAAACTAATGAGTAAAAGCATCAGATTAGCAAATGTAACATGAACAGATTGAAACAGTGATAAAATGGCACCAGAAGGCTCTCAGGTTTTTCTTACTACTCAAATCCATTATATGATATCCTACTGACAATCTTCTGACAGCCAGCTAACTTTTTGTCCAATATGACATGCAACTTAACTGGTTATCACATCAAGTATGATCATAATACATAGAAGTGAGAAGTTTGCAGCATTTTTTAATGAGGGCAGTTTTCTTCTCAACCATACTCTTGCACTTGTTGGGAAGATGAGAAACATGACAAACTAGAGTGATTTATAAAGAATTCAGACTACAGAAGTGTTTTTCTACTCTCTCTATGAAAGGTGATGGATGTCCCATGCCTAACAGTGCCTTGAAAGAAAGCATTTGGACAACACCCTTAATAACGGGCTTTAACTGTTGGTCGGCTGTGATCAGGCAGTTGGACTAGATGAATGTTGTGGGTCCATGCCAACTGGAACTATCTTTTTCTCCCCTAATTAAAATTTTGTCAAAGCTGCTGAACCAAATAAAACCAGAAAGTCAAAACCTTCTGGAAGGTGTTGCTCCTTTGAAAACCTTTGCTGTATTTCCCACCGTCAATGCTTTCTCTTCCAGGACTTCAGCCAGCATCCTTTTGTGGGCTTGTGACAGGGTCGTGGCCACTCAGATCATGAAGATCTCCACACTTACAGATCCCACAACCTCTCTAGGCAACACACTTCAGTGTTTCGTGATTCTCACAGCAATTTTCATTTTGGTTCCTTATCTCCAGTGTGGACCTCTCTAGTTCAGGAGAACTGAACTACAGCCTGTCCCCATCCCCTTGATGCCTTTCCCAGAAGCACCAGGGTGTGCTATGAGGTGTCCCAATGCCATGTCTGCTCCATGTTGAACCAGATTTGTCCCAACAGAGTATCCTTGCTTTAAAGCTCTGAACACCTTTTCTTTGTCAGCCTTCTCTGGGACCACAAAGAAGACTCAGTGCCTGAATGAGGTCTGATGGGTGCTGAGCAGGGTGAATCACCCTTGTGCCTTCTGTTTAGGGAAGAAAGATAGCAGAAGACACATCAGAGTGAGTCAAGTGCTCCCATGACCCATAATGGAAGAAAGTAGAGGAGTCCAGAGGACTGGCCAACAGTGTGAAGTGTGTGGAGAGATTGTGGGACCTTGTCCTGGAGCCTCCCAGAGAGGCACAGGATGTTGCTGAGTGACCTCTCTTGCTGCATGTGCCTGGACATGTCTGTCATGGCCAGACTGACCTGACAGGGCCCTGAGAAGACACAGCCAAGGTCTCAGTGACTGGCATGAAACATCAGTGCCAAGTATAAGACATAACATGGGGGATGGAGTTGGCAGTAGTGTGGTGGTAAGCCTAGATGCATGTACTGAGACAGAATTCCATGGACATTGATGGTCCATGATGATGTCACTTAGTGATAGATTATGCCCCTGCAGGGATGGATTGTGACCTGACATCCCTCACTGCCTGTAACTGGGCGCCAAGTTGCACCCAAGCAGCTCATGTCCAGATACACCTGAAGAACAAGGCGCCATCCAGAGAGGCCTAGACAGGCTAAAGTAAGCCCAGGGGAATCTCATATGGCTTAACAAGACCAAGTACAAGATGCTGCATCTAGGTGAGGGCAACCCCCAGTATCAATACAGGCTAGGGAGGAAGAGATTGAGAGCAGTCCTGCTGAGAAAGACTTGGGCATGCTGGTGGACAAAAGGCTGGACACAAGCCAGCAATGTGTACTGGCATCTCAGAAAGCCTCTTGTGTCCTGGGCTGCATCAAAAGCAGCATGGCCAGCAGGGCAAGGGAGGGGATTCTGCCCCTCTGCTGTGGCGAGACCCCACCTGGAACACTGCATCCAGCTCTGGGGTCCCCAGCACAGGAAGGACATGGACCTGGTGGAGTAAACCAAAGGAAGGCCACCAGGATGATTAGAGGGATGGATCACCTCTCCTAGGAGGAAATGCTGAGAGAATTGGGCTTGTTAAGTCTGAAAAAGAGGCGGCTTCAGGGTGACCTAATTGTGGTTTGCCAGTACCTGAAGGGAACTTACAAGAAAGATGGGGCAGAACTATTTACAAGAGCATTTAGTGACAGGACANGCGAGACCCCACCTGGAACACTGCATCCAGCTCTGGGGTCCCCAGCACAGGAAGGACATGGACCTGGTGGAGTAAACCAAAGGAAGGCCACCAGGATGATTAGAGGGATGGATCACCTCTCCTAGGAGGAAATGCTGAGAGAATTGGGCTTGTTAAGTCTGAAAAAGAGGCGGCTTCAGGGTGACCTAATTGTGGTTTGCCAGTACCTGAAGGGAACTTACAAGAAAGATGGGGCAGAACTATTTACAAGAGCATTTAGTGACAGGACAAAGGAGAATGGGTTCAAATTGAAAGAGTAGAGGTTTAGATGGGGTGTTAGGAAGAAATTCTTTACTGTGAGGGCAGTGAGGCACTGGAACATGTTTCCCAGGGAAGCTGTGGATGCCCCGTCCGTGGAAGTGTTCAGGGCCTGGTTGGATGGGGCTCTGAGCAACCTGGTCTAGTGCAAGGTGTCCCTGCCCACGGCAGGGGGTTGTAACTAGATGATCTTCAAGGCCCCTTCCAACCCACACTGTTCAATGATTCTATGACTCTAACTGAGCGTTTGGTGAGATTTGGAGTGCTGAGTGAGACCTGTGGTGTGAGGACCATTGTGTGAGGAGAGTTGTTACTGCTCTGTGCTCAACTCCAGAGTCATCTGAGAATTCTTCCCCTCCCTGCCAGGTTCAGGCAGCCAGGACAGACAGGAGGTGTGCTCACAGCAGCAGAGGTAGGATGGAAAGGGAAACCTCATCCTGTGGAACTGGGAGGGTTTCCTTGTTGGCAGACTGGGACATTTCTTGTACTCCTCCTGGATCCAGGCACTGGCTGTGGTGCCTCTTCCCTTTCTAGAGAGACACCTGCTGCTGCAGCGTGGGTGAAAGTGAGCAGCGCATAACTCCAGATCCCCCTATCCCACTGCAGTGAGTGAAGAGCATGGCCACAGAGATAGAAAACCACTGTTCCATCTGCCTGGACAGCAGGAAGGAAGTCAGCTACATACTGCCATGCTTCCACCAGTTCTGTTACACCTGCATCCTGCAGTGGGCAGACAATACGCCTGAGTGCCCCCTCTGCAGGAGGAGGATTCTATCTATCTTACACTCAGTTGGGGCAGAAAATTACTACATGGAGCATGTCACTGCACTACCTGAGAGACTACCAGTCATCATCCACCCGGCGAGAGTAGATCCTGGACACCCAGGAGTCTCTGACCTCTATTCCCCTGAAGGAACCCAACCATGGGCTGCAGAAGGAATGCCCAGGCCTCCTGTGAGCATCCTCCAATCCGAGGAATGGATGTTGCTTTTCTGGGAGTACCCATGCCTCCCAGATACCCCCATGCCCTGGATCCGACCAAGGCTAAGGCAGATCTTCAGGAATAATTGGATGGATGCAGCCCTAGTGGAGGACACTGTCAGGGACATCCTGACCAACCATGCAACTGATGAAGGCCAGCTGGTCTGGATGCTGGGGATCTTCCTCCAAAACCACACAGTGACATTTGTGCAACAGCTTATCCATGTTGATGTTCAACAGCGCAACAGGGAGGCCAGATGTCTGCTGGCCCAGCAGCTCCATATCCCAGCTCAGGTTCCAACCCTTCTGACAGCCCTACAAGATGCACCATGGATGAGGTCCCCAACACCCCCTCCACTGCCATGGGTGGGGATCCTAGCAGACACTCCTTTGCTTCCACTGCCATTGCTGCTGGAGCACAAAGAGCCCCAGAAGCCAAATAAGTCTGTTCTTGAGGCCTCCACTTCCAGACAGGGCACTGAATCCTCCCCTGGTGGCCACAATGACCCCCAAAGAGATAGGCCGGCAGCTCTGCAGCTCTCTAGCCCACAAGAGGCCAGCACTGCATGGGTGATCTTAGAGGATGCCTCAGGGGTTGGCCAAACAGGGATTGGGCCACCAGCTGTGGCATGTACCAGCCCTCAAAAGCTCCCAGCCTCCCAGAGCCAACTATCCAAATAAAATAAATGCATGAAAACTCAGAAAAATTCTCAGTGTTATGAACATGGTGGCATTGCTGTCCTCATTATTGTCCCCAAAGGCAAGTCCTGCCCAGCTCCAGGCCCATTTCTGTAGCTGGCCTCAGGACAGAGGTTTCCAGATGGAGAGAGGGCCTCCTGCTACAGCCTGTGCCTCACCATTCATTATCCCAGGCTGCTTCATGCCACCCTCTGCCCCCATGACCCAAGTCTCTGCTATCCCAACAGCCCGCACCGCCTGGTGCAGCCTTGTTATGGCAGCAGCAAATTCCCTTCTCCTCCCTGGAGTCATGACTTGGTGTTGCTCTCTGCATCACACCAGGCCTGTACCCTACCAAGGCAGGAGCCCCAGGATGTTCCATAGGGTAAGTGCAAAGTCCTGCCCCTGGGGAGGGACACCACCAGGCACCAGCCCATGCATTGGGCTGCCCAGCTGGTGAGCAGCCAGGGAAAGGCAACCATGCTGTGGCCCTCGAGCACAGTCTTTGCTCCCACTCTTCCAGATCCAGCCTTGGTGCTCAGATTAGAGGGGACTCCTCTGTGGCAGATGGTTGGCAGATGAATGCTAAGCAGCTGAGGTCTTGGATGCTATTGGACAATACCCTTCATAATGGGTTTAACTTCCGGTCTGTCCTGAAGTGTCCAGGCAGTGGGACTAGATGATCATGGTAGGTCCCTGACAACTGGATTTGTTCCATTCTACTTTCTATATATACCATCAAATAAGCAGTGTGCCTTTCTCCCATTTTTGTATTTTTTCAGTTATTTCAATATTATTTCATGAAAAAAGATAAAATTTGCTTTTCTTACAGTAATCTCATTATTCTTACAGAAAATTATAAAATACAAACAATTCCTTTCAGCCCCATAAAGGATAGATACATCATATATGTTGTCTAACTGTTATTATCACTTGTCCAATACTGTTTTGCTTACACAAAGATTTTTGATATTTACGTTCACACTTTTAACTACAAACCTTTTAAAAAGATATGTCACCTTTTTTTGAGAATGAGAATTAAATACTTTGTACACATATTGTCTATTGATACGTAAAGTGTTGAGAACACAAAGAAATGAACACTGTGTTCTGCTACAATGACACTCATTGTATTTTATCATCTTTTCAGCTATTTGATGTGAAAGAATATTATGACTTGATATTTTCTGATTGTTATACAAACCATTAATACCCCATCTTTCAGGCTTGTATGACACAGCTGCCATGGAAATGACTGCAATATGTCCTTGGTATATTTATATACTACATCTAAGAGAATTTCTGGAGGTCTGAAGTGTTAGAAACTTGTTCAGTACTATCCTCAGTAATGTAGATGTAATGGATACCAGTACCGGCATACATGTACAGCAGGGTAGCCTGATTCTTTCAAATGTGTAAGTTATTAACATAGATGCCCATTCAGGCATTTGCACATCCAGGAATCTGAATAGCGTGGAAAAGTCTAACAATAGGCTGACATTTTGAGTTGCACATCAGTTTGTATGGGGAACGGGAGAGGGTGAAGGAGAAATCAACCAAGTTATCTGAATGCTGGTAGTATTAGATTGCCATTTAGCTTCCTCGGGACCTTTGGACTGATGGAAGTTTTTCAGATCAGATCTCTTTCAGATGCACTAGAAGCAGAGAGGATGCTTGCCTATAGGAGACTAAAACTCACATAAAATCATGGCAGAGATGCCATTTGTTCCTCCTGAGCACTTGTTTGTAATCCTATGGAGCTCCATAGTGTCCATAGGAAAGGGAATTATCATAATTGAGACTGACACACAGGTGTCAACTGGTCAACTTATAAAAAGCATAGATGCATTCTAGCTATTTATTGGAGTCCTAAACCAAAATATCTTCTGATGCTTTCTCTTTCAAGCAAATAAACAATACGCCTCTATTCTGACCTTTTGCTCATAATTCACCAAGTCTTTTAGAGCTGTCATTGGATCAATAATAGTTGAGTATCTGGCTGCCTTCTCTTTCATATATGAGTTTCCTACAATTCCAGTGATATGAATAAAGTGATTTATATACCACTGTTGTGTCACAAGGGAGTTAGTCTTAGAGATAGAAAAACCAGGAGGAGTCTGTGCCAGGAGTGAACTGTAAAGCGTCTATCTTGGTAATGTTATTCATCCTGAGTAAGTCCCTTATTGCACACAGAAAAAGTTTATCAAGGAAAGCAGAACTTAACACTGAGTTAAAAGTCCTAGGATTTGGCATAGTGCTTTTAACTTTTGATTTGGCACTATAATGGAACAATATGTGCTATTCATTTTTACGCAAGAAATACCAAAAATTCTTTTGCTGTACTCTTGTAGTTACCAAACTTGTATTGTGCAATAAATTACATAAGTATTTTTAAAACAATATGGCATTAATAAAGGCCACATTAACTGGATTCTCTGTGAGTGTCCTACTAAATTGATTGTACATGTTTTTTAATGGCACATTGATGTACTAGCAAGTAGAAAAGATTTTTAGACATTTGTTTTAATCAAACTTAAGAAATGTGTTAATTACACAGTTTTACATTTAAGTTTCAGAGAAATGTTTTTGGTCTCATAAACTGCTCAAGTAGACATTAGGGCTATAATGAAAACAGCCAAAATAATGAGAGAATAGGAATTGTTTGTTACCTGTCTCTTATGAATAAGGGGATATTTGGCTGTACAGAGTACTGATAAAATTTAAATATATCCCATGTGATATGTAAATTTTACTGAAGGCAGAAAGTTGAGGGTACTGAGAAAATTATAATGTATGGGCTCAGTATACACATGGGCATAATCACGTTATCTCTCCATATATCTATCAAAATATTGGTGTTGATAGAACTTGAGGCTATATTACTGTGTCTATACACAATTAAGTTAGGCAAATTTAACAAAGGACTTGATACTCATACTTCACAGTGTTCATTAGCCACAAGTTGATGTCCCTAGGAAAAAACTTACCTTCCTAATCATCAGTCATTTGTCACAGACTTTTCTTAAAACTTTCCATTAAGCCCTTCACAGTAACAATTATCACAAGCGAGGTTTGGGACTGTGCAAATGAATGGTAGTTTCTGTGTTCCCATAAAAAATGACAATTTATATTGGTAAGTCTCTGAGTTACCAGTTTCTGTATGAGGCCTTCCTTAACATTCACATTTGAAGACACACTAGTCATTTTTCAGATACTTTCTGGTCATCCATGCTCCTTCACATGAGATTCCCCTTTTGCCATATTTCATGTTGTTTCATCAGTTAATCGCTAAGCTTACAAGATTTTGCAAGTTAGAGGATGTTATGCCAGTTTATGCTCACTTAAAGCCCATTTTGTGCTCAAAATAACCTTCTGATGTCCCATGACTAAATGACCAGGCAAGGATATTCTTTCCATGGAGGCTGATTCTCTTTCTTGCAGTGCAGGAAAAGCAGGTTGGAAGGGTACAGCTTCCTCGTCTCGTCTGGTCATACACTTACATAACTATATACCAGCTGAAAGAGCAAGGGAGTCCCACTACATTGTCTCCCTTCCCCCGCCGGTGTGACTGCCCTTCCCACATCACATCCCAAAGGGAAGCAGGCTGAAGATGGGCAAGGAGGGTGAGGGTCTTTGGGTGAGGAGGTCATCAACACCACATTTCCTGCAGCTAGGCAGCTCAGGGTTTGCAACTGTAGTCGAGAATGGGGCTTTGCAGGTATCACCAACACTCCTGCCTCTTGTAACTTTAAAAAGCCTGGGGAAGATATTCCAAATATTAGCTGCAGAAGAGTAACT
The DNA here is from genome assembly GCA_013396735.1 of Grallaria varia. Taxonomy (NCBI): domain Eukaryota; kingdom Metazoa; phylum Chordata; class Aves; order Passeriformes; family Formicariidae; genus Grallaria; species Grallaria varia. Next base: position 8,702 of record VWZG01003165.1, read on the forward strand.
TCAGCACAGGAAGATTTGTCATCCACTCAGCTAACACCCCTGTGTTGGACTGTGACAATGAATGTAATAGAAAAGCATGTTGTAGTTAGAACTGGTTTTGAACAAAAGACAAATTATTTATTTTTTTCTTCAAATGAAGCATAACACTAAGGTATAAAGGGAGTATAAATAACATCTGATTGTGCTCCTAAGCTCCATGCTATAACTTTCTTGCAATGACATCCTTCAACAAATTAACTACATCATTACTGTTAAGTATTAATTGCACAAAACAGATACACAAAATATATAATGAGCTAGAAAGAGGACAACATTCTTCCATTATGACAAACAATTCTAACAAGAAATGGAAAAAAACCCAATAGATCTAGGCTTACACAGATGGCAACACTGAGAGTTTTAAGTCCTCTCCTTGAACACATTACATGTGATAAATAATATGCAAAATATTTAAAGAATTTTATTGTTGCTTACAGAAGATACTTAGCAAGCAAAGAGACAGTAGCAATCACTGCCTCATGTCTCATATCCCCATCATTCAATGCAAAATTTTACATTTCATGCAATAATCCTGAGCTTATTTTCAGTAACATTGAAATGTCATCTATGTTAATTACCAAATACATACAGAGCCCAGCTATGGGGTCTATTGTATTATTAAGGCATGAAAAAAGAATAGCAGTTAATTAACTCTGAATGCCACAAATACAGCACAGCAGTTAGAAGGCTCAAAAAAGTTCAGAAAGTACCAGTGATTTCTGTGCGAAGGTCCTCCCAGAACACAACTGAATCATCAGCTCCTGAAAAGGCACAGAATCAGAGCCTGGCCTCACTGACGTCAGGGAGTTCTGCCATTGCCTTGACTGCTGGACCATGCTTCAGAGCTATCAGGAGTGACTCAGACTCCTCTTTATATCCCCAAAAAATTGACATACTTCCTCTCATTCATGTCAAGTATGAATTTAAAAAACAATACCTACATATCATTTTGTTAACTAGTATTTTAAGCCTAAGGAAAGATTCCATTCATTATACAGTATGGCAATTAATAAAAAGCCTTTTCAGAAAAAGCTGATTTGTTAGTCCGATTTATTAGTATGTTAAAAGAAAGGGGAAGTGTCATGAAAAGAACTTCTGCCAAGTCTATTTATAATTTATTTTTAATTTTAGAATTAAATACTTTGGTAAGCCAAACCAAGGATATGTTATGCAATTCTAGAGTCCATGGTTCAATGGCTGTTCTGAAAGACAAAGAGCACCACAGTCCTGTCCAGTCATCAAGTGAAGAACTCGTCATCTGCATAAGTTGTGAGGGGCTAGCAGTATGTGGATTATGCAGTTCTTCACATAGTGTCTATTTTACACTTGAGAAGTTCTTGCAAAATGCCCTTTAGCAAGAGTATTCCAGTTCAGTTAACTAAGCCATTGAAACCAAGGCCAAATTGCTGGCAAGACTTACTTCATACATAATTGAATTACGTCCCATACAGGGAACTAAAATAGCAGATGATCTCCTCTAACTCTTCAACTGCTATGGCCTAGCCTTTGTGTAAGTATTTGCCTAGTCGAGCTCAGAGTTTACAGATGCAGTAGCCTTATCCTTCACCTACAGATGGCCCACAGTCTACCATGAAAAAAAAAATACTGGTATGCAAGAGGTATGCAAAGGTGGTGCTGTCCGATTCTGTCACTGGAAGGTTCTGAAAACTTTGCAGATGCACAAATCGGACTTAACTAATTTCACCTAGAACAACAAGTTATAATATTGAAAAAATTGTTTTTCACACCAAAACATTCAGGAAACTCATTACTGTCTCATTTGAGATTGAAGGAGAAAAAAAGGTTGGTGATCTTAGTTACCAAGTTTGGGTTTTGGTTAACTTTTGCTAATAAGTTAAAGTAGGCTAAGGCTATAAATTGGTACTGTTTCATTTATAAATATTCACTCCTCTTCCAAAAAACGTCTTAAGGAAAAAGGTGGCCAGAAGGATCACACATGTTGTAGATTGTAATTTGGTTGTTAGGCTGTAAAAACCTAAAATGTAAGTGAAGTTGAGCACAGTGTAAGAAAAAACCCAGTTTTTAATTAACAACTTATTTACAAGTTCATGAAATCAACTGAACTGGAGTAGATGTTCTGTGTTTGTCACCAATATTTTATTGTAACTGGTAACTTGCACGATTTGTAGTAGAAGAACAAAATGAAAATAAAGTTCACTATATACAGCCTTTGTACAGGCTACTTGACTATACTCAAGGCATAGTGATCATAACACAACCTAGTCTTCATAATAATTTGTGCACAAAAAGACACCAATCAGACATTATGTGAACATTACAGTGAAATGACATCACAAGTCCAGTGAAAATTCAGCATCATACAAAACGTATTGATCTACTGCAAATGACATCCTTTAAAACAATAAGCCTTTGTTCAGTAGTAACTTAACCAGAGTCTGATGCAGAGATTTGTGTAGTTATAAGTCTTTTAAGTGAAGCAACCTCTGCAGATAGGTTTGCTATGCCCTGCTTCAAATAGAGGTTCTCTGACTCAGATACATTGTAGATGTTGTCTTTTATTTCAATAACTCCAGTTTTGCAACCACTCTGAATTTTGACATTGAGTTCCTTCTGATGCCAGAGTTCTGGTTTAAGTGACCAGTCTTGAATGTTAGTCACTTGAACCGAGAAAGGAGTGTGAGAAGAATGCACCAAATTTTGCGCAGCATGTTTTTCAAGCTCAAAATGTCTTTTTGAGGACATGTCAATGGGCGATGACAATTTCTGTGTTGCATCATAGTCATTATCCATTGCTTCCACTTTAACTTGCATGGCTTTGGCTTTAATTCGAAGCTTGTGAGGCAAAGCTGAAGAATTCACTTCTGGAACTTTAACTGTTGCATGAACATTTTTATGTTCAACTGGGGAATGAATTGGACCCTTAGGAACCTGCTGTTCATCTTCTCCATCAGATGACTTTCCAACTACACCATCATCAGTTTCTGACGTTCTTGGGGAATTACTGGAGGACCTATTAACTTGCAAGAGAGGAGGAGAATGTGAGTACACATTAAAAGTAGCTCCCATGTAGTTTGGATATATGGATGCTTTATATGAACCTCTGTCATCTCTTGGCTCTCTCTCTAATTCCATGGGCTCCTGCTTTATAATCTGGAACTTATTTTCAGGACTTCTGCAGTTGCTTTGTATACAACTTGGTTGGGTATGTTCTACAGTTGACGTTTCAGACACATCAGACATTGAGCTTTGAGGAGAATGTTTAATGACAGAAATGCAACTGCTACCAACTATAGATGGTTCATGTTCATCTACAAATGAGTTAATATTTGATTTGGAACTCTGATAGTCTTGGAAATACACAGTTGTTGAGCTACTGAGTTTCTGTATCTCTTGGGCATAGGCTGCAGAACTAATTAAACCAAACTTTAGCTTCAAAGAAAGCAGCTCTGCCTTCAAAGTGGCATTCTCTTCTCCCAGTGCAATTAGTTTGTTCTCTAAGACAAGGTCATTCAGTCGTCGTTTTTCACGAGATCTTTTGGCAGCTTCATTATTTTTCCGCCTTTTCTCCCAATACATAGCATCTTTCTTTTCATCTGGAATGAATTCTCGCTTTCTCCGGCAAGCTGAAGATTTGTTTTTTCCACTACTTGCTTCAGTAAGTAGTACATCTTCATTTGTAGACAATTCTTCAGATACTTCTGCTAGGGTAGACTTAAGTACCATGATTTTGTCCACATTGCTACTTGTGTCAACAGGTCCGTGCTCCTTTTTAAGGGTCTGCATTTTTCTCAGCTGCATCAGAAACAGTTTGCAGTAGATCTACAATAAGCAACAGAGAAAGCTATCTCCCCAGTACTTCTTACTCCACAACTTGATAAATACAGTAACTTTAAATCCACACACATTCTTCCTCTTCTTTCATAATCTCAGTCAGAACTGTCTAGAATCAATTTTCTTAGTAGATTCAATAGGAATCTTCTTGAAAACCTGGAATAAATAGAAAATTTTATTACTACTTAGGAATTGCTGGTTCAGGACATACAAAAGTAGCTTTTGATAACTATCTTAGACTAGCACTTATTCATTAAACTTGCAACACTGAAACAACCAATATTCTAAAGTTTACAATACCTAGGTAGCAGATTTGCTTACAAAACAAATGCAGTATGATCCAAGGAAAAATAATAAAAAAATATTTGAGTTTTGATCCTATGGTAATGCTGTCAGAGAACTTTCCATTATATCACTGACCAATCTAAAACTTCCAACACTTAACACTGCAGGACACTAGGCATGTTGATGAGCAGCACTGGAAAGTATCTTGTTCCCCATTAAAGCATCTCTTCTGAAAACAGCTGTGGTGTGTGACTTAGAAATGTAATATATTTGGGTCCTTCATGTATTAAAAATAACATAAGCTTATTTAGAGAAGCTGGAGTGCTTTCTATTGTCTTAAAATACCACCACTATCCATTAAAGCTATTAAACATTTAATTGCTGCTTTTGAATCCTGTAAAAAACCCCCATATATACACATATATATAAATGGTCACATATACGCACATGAAACTTTAAAATGCCTTTTTGATCAGTCACATTAATTCAAACTAGTAAGTTCACATACATAATTGGGGCAAATACCTAACAATTAAAAAATATTTACCAAAAAAAATTACATCATTATGTCATGTATCTTACAAAGAAAATTTTAAAATCAGTATTGAAAAACACATTACACAAATAAAATTTAATTCATAATCTGCATTTGGCAAATTGTCTTGCTATGTCAAAGTAAAGTTTAATACCATTAAGGCATGTGCACCTTCAGAAAACTGGGTTTGCATTGAAGTGGAAGTTTAGACCGAAAAGTCTTACTATTAATAAAGGAAGACTAGCCTAACCTTTAGCTTCAGGCATTTTAATAATTAAATATGAATTTAGCATTTGAATTAGCATTTGCTATGGTTAGTCCCTCTTACTGCAAAAATATTTATTCAAATAAGATCATTAGGTCTTGATTTGAGATATAGTTTCTCAGTATCTCATTTTCCACAGTCAGTCACGTTCATGGTAAAATGAATGTAGTATGTCAAATGCTTTTATAGAACTGATTATCAAGTCAGCAATCACTCTTGCTTGTACAACCAAAAAAACCCCAAACAACAACAACAACAAAAATCCCACACCCAAACACCAGCCACTTCAGATTAATGTCTCTATTTATTGGGAATGTTTTTACAATGACTAATGAAACTAATTTTAAGATTATCAGTCAGGAAAGTTATAAAAGAATTAATGAATTGTATTCTGCCAGTTTCTCTTGTCTTTTCCAGAAGGCAAAGTGGAGTGAGTGATGTAATAACAATGAAGTAGGGTCATAAAGACTAAAGTTTCGAGCTGTGTTCCATTCCATCAAACCATGCCAACTCTTCTGTCATGAAAAAATTAGCACATTTAATAGAACAAGTAGAATTTCCTAAAATCCATGGTTAATTCTGACATGTAACTATTTGTCTTTGATAATACAGCCTTAATTAAAAAGTTAGAAGCCAGCCACACCAAAGACAGTATCTAACCTTTTAGTGCTAAAGCATCACCACAAATTGCTATGTTTGAAAAGAAAAGTACCTCTAATACACAAACAGTTACACAGTTAGACCCTGATCCAAAATTCTAACTGGAGTCAAAGGGAGTTTTCTGTCAAGTTACATAGGAGCTAGATCAGGCTGAAAAACAAAAATAAGCCCCACAACAAAGTAACATCTGCTTTTCCAAACTTTCAGTATAATTTGATTTACTGACATAGCTGTATACCATTTTGTCCATTTCACTGCTATGTGTTCAATTAATATGTATACCATTTTAAACCCACTGCAACTCAGTGCTTTCAAAAAATCACTGTAGAACACACAGAATTTAAAAATAAATTAAATAAAAAAAAAAAAAAAAAGGGAATACAAGGCCACTTGGCCTTGTCACATTTGTGGAATATTTGGGCTCTGTAATATCATTTCACACTAACAGAAAAATACTGGGATTTTATTTCATTGCCGTGTAGCACTGGGAATTCATGGTTACTGATCTGTAATTGTCCTGTTATAATAGAGTTCCTGCATTCACTTGTATCAGTAGCAACTGAGTGTCCGAGGAACCGCAGACACCTTCTATGGCGCACGGCAGGCAACGGTGTAACACGTACCGAATACCTATGAAATCATCACGTGTCTCTTAGCATGCCTCTCGACCAACTGTAACTTAACTAAAAAGGGTTCAAAAGAACTTTTGTGAAATTTTAGGTCCTTACCAATTCAGAACTCTTACTGATTTTAACCATACTGGAGAGCTAAATTCAAACCCAAACATTTGTTCTCCAAGAAAACAGATGCTAATATGTATACATCATTATTATACGCATATGCCAAAAATCCTAGAACATCTACAAGTTCTTGAAATGGTAGCAACAGAAAGGAAGTACTTATATAATCAGTGGATATTTTAGAAGAACAAAGCCATACCTATACAAACCCAGTATGCTTAGTCTTGAACAAGACTGTTTCAGGATAAGAATTCTGACTGTGTCTATCTGTAATGGTCTCCAGCTAAAAGTTATTCTACTGCAGTGCTTGCTCAACACTGTGGTCTAGGAAAAATACTAATAATGGTAATAATAATTAGCAAAATGTTTGGGGGCTGGGGGGGGAGGAGTGTACTTAAATGCGTGTAGACTAATGATATCATTCATCAATAATCAACCACAAAAACTCAAATGTGTGTCCAAACATACCTGCAAGCCTAACACTAACACTGAGCTGCACTTAGCCCAAAAAGCTGCAGAGTTCATGTCCCCTGTTCCACAGGACATCTGCAGATCGGGCCATTCCAACATACAATCTGCTCACTGTAGCACTGATTTTTCTGTTTTGGCCAGCCTCCCTCCTGTACATGTTGTTCCTGGCACAAACAGACAGAATGTAAGTAGCATTCAATCTACAGCAAATATTAAGGATGTATCAAAACTACCATGTTTTTGCATGGAGTATTCGACTTCGCTCTCTGCCACTGACATGGTCATGCTGGTTTGCTATTGACACAATTAGACCTAATGCCATTACTTTAGTGAATTAACCAAAAAAAAAAATAGATTTTTAACTCTTTCCATAGCATGGTAAATGGAATTGCTGCTTTACAAACAGGAATCAAAACCCTTGCTTATTAATACTTCTCCATGTGGATCAGCCCAATGCTGAGTTTGTAAACAAATTAAATTCCATCTGATGATAATGGCAACATGCCCTCAATGGAACCAGTCACTTCACTTCACTTGAATTTTATAATTCCACTGGAAACATCAGTATTTACACATAAATTAATGAACTGTAATGAATCCTCTGACTATATTTCAAATTCCAATATTTTCCCATATGATTAATTTTTCAATTGCTTTATCACTCCCTCACAAAGTGTTATAAAACCAACATTTGGTTGGTTGATGTTAATGGCATTGAGTGCCAATTCAACAGCATAATAACACTCGACCCTATTAACTTAATTACAGAGCCAGTCTTGCTCCCACAGCAATTTTGCCATTGGTTTCAACAGAAGCAGAACACAATCCCAGATCCAAGTATTAATGAGACTATTGTATAGGACTCATGCTATTGAAGCAAGAAATTACGTATGCAGAAATCACAAAAAGTTAATTTATACACGGACTTCAAAAAATACTTAAGTGACAACATAGTACATTTGAGATTTGATCCTGGGGATTTACGTATTCACACTGTAATAATTGAAATGTCTCAAAAGTTGAAGGACAGGGCCACAATCTTTCCTCTCTCTCTTCTGTATAATTTAATTACATAAGTAATTTCTGCTTTAGAGAATGCATGTAGGCCTCCCCATGTATGCAAGTTTCCCCAAAGAATAACTGCACATTTTATAAAATAATTCATGCTATTTCCAAGCTTAATTTTTCAAACATATCCTAGAATAAAACAAGTGTTTAATTCTACTGCTCTAACATTTTGATAGTAATTCTATGAAACGGAACAAAATTCCATCTCTAACATTGGATGCTCAAACACAAATCATTTTTTGTATCACTACATGCTCAAAAAAAATTGCTCTCAGTC
>VWZG01003169.1:270-23927 GCA_013396735.1 Grallaria varia
CTGAATTCAGAAGCATATGTGAAATCCATGGATGCTGTATTGATGGGGAGATTAATTCTTTGCAGAAATGTTGTGAATGTAAGAAGGTATAATAAAATGAAAAATATTTGTATATAATGACAGATAAAATAACTATAACTAAAGTACAACTATATCTATATATCTATATTTCTCTGTATATATATATGTATAATCTTGGGTTTCTATCACCTCAAATCAAATTCTAATGAATGTTTGGATCTTATAGATAGTGGTTTCTGTTACACTGCAAGCATAATACCAGCTATTAAATGAAGACCATGTAATAGCTTTACTTTCAACAGTACACATAAACATGTGGCAAAGCATATCTGATTGATTATGTCTGTGATTGTGTGCTATTTATGGCTTAATTGCTCTCAGGGACATAACTGGTTGCATAAGCTAGAAATTGTTTCTTATACAAGCCTTCTGTGCTTAGGCTGATTGGACTGTTTCACACAATAGAAACTGGCTTGAAATCTAGCACAAAAAAGTAATAAATGAGGTAGTTTAAAAGATGCTCAGTTTCCAAAAGTGAATAATTCTTCTAGTATAGAATATGGGAACACTGCACGTGAATGACACTGAACCTGTGCTTTTGCACTAAGTAGGTCGCAGATAGCAGAGGCTAAATAGCAAACCAACAGAATCTTAACAACTTCTTTTTGCACCTCAGACCTTGCATTAAAATCAGCTTTTGCACAACTGTACTCTTTGCTGTAAAACTCCCTTAGGTTGTGTCCGTAGCTCTGCTGCGCTACAACACAACCTCACCCTTGGCTAACCTGAACATCTTGGGACTGCATCAGCATTTGGAGAAGAGGATGCCTTCAACATTGCACACAGCGTGTTCAGAAGTACTCCTTTGGTTTGTAAGTGGAAATGAGTGCTTTTAATCTGAGACAAACAAAGAAAAACACTCAGAAGAGTTATTTTTGGCAGAGTTGAGAGACCCGAACATTGCTAACAGGGGCAGTGGTGAGCTGTTTACCTTGGTTGTTCAGATCATGTGGGAAGCATCACATAGAAATGAGACTGCTGCAAGGTAGAAGTGTCCCTGAATGGTGGTGTGGGGTTTTTGGTTTGGGGTTTGTTTGGAGTTTTTTTCTGAATGGAATATAATACTTCCCCTGGGCATTACGACTTCTGCATACCGGAATGTTACAGATAAAACCTTATTTTGAAGAAAATCATTAGGTTGCTGAAGTGGTTCTTTTTCAAACAAAGTGTATGTCTGTTGATAAGACTGAAGGCTCTGTTACAGCTTTCTTTTTATCAGTGTGTGAAAATCCAAGATCTACCGAGAAGCACATGAAGCAATTTAACTCATCCTGAGATTTCAGAGCAAACTAATTCTGAGTTCTGAGGGAAAAGTGGTATTTGGAGCTGTTCAAAGGTGTCATCTGGTGCTGGCAAGTAGGAAACCATGATTTGAAACATTTTAGGCCTGCCTTAAGCTCTGCCAGTCAGCCAGTCTGAGCCTTTTATCAGTCTCTATGAGAAATTTAAATACCTCAGCATTTACTGAATTACTGTTGGCAGGATTTGGTGGTTCAGTGTGACTCACCAACACGTCTGTGTTTCTGTGCTAATGAGACAAAGGCTAATGACCCATTAGATGGGTCCTGGATGGGTTGGCTCCCCTGGTGCTTGTGGTACCCAGCATCAAGGAGGCTATTGAGGTAACAAGGTCCCCCTTTCCCAGGACTCGTATCTGTTGCATCCCCAGGGGACTGGCATGAGCAAAGGGGCCCAGAATCAGCGTGGCTCCCTTCCCTCCTGCCACAGCTCTTTAGAAAGCCACTCGCACCTTCTGAGAGGAAAGTCATCATACTCAAAACCAGGACCACCTTAGATTGCCTATCTCCCTACACGGAGCACCTGGAGATGATGGAGGTGATCCAGGAAGAACCAAACTGGTGCCTGAAGGCTGTAAGTGCCCTGTGGCAGGGTTGCCCTGCCTTTCAGCCCTCCCTCCCTCTCAAGCTGAGGTGTCTTTTGCACCTAAAGCCACCTTAAGGCAGCAGGGAGGGATGGGAAGGGCAGCTGAGGGCTTGGCTGCAATCCAGAGGCATCACCACCCTCACCTGTGCCTCCAACAGGTGACAGAGTTGCTGAGGTGGATTTCCTTCTTTAACAAACACAAGTAAGCCCACTCTGCTTGCCCTGTTGGCCAGCAAGGGCCCTGGTGAGGTCATGATGGCACTGCTGGAGATCACTCCATGAGGACACAGGTGCTGGCCACAAAGGAGCCATGAAGGAGGGAGTCTCAGACTCTCTGGCTGCCAGACTCCCAGGAATGCTGCAGGACAGCCCCGAGCAGTGGGGTGCTCCATTCCATCACACTTTCCAGCTTCCCAGCCTGGGGGTTATCCAACCCTAACCTTAACCCTGTCAGCCCTCTCCTGCCTTCTCCAGCAGAGCCCCCAGGGACCCCAGGTCCTGCCATGCTGCTGTGGCCAAGACAGCCCTGCAGACAGAGCAGCCCTTGCAGGAGCACCCTCAGGCTGTGGGAGCTGATGCTCTCCATGCCCCAGACTCTGGAGAACGTTTGGGAGGAGCTGCATATCCAACTCCAGGACTGGCAGAATGGGCTCTTCCACACCTTCCTTGATGTCTTGGCTGTGAGTTGGCAGGAAAAGCCCCAGTGGTCTTGCCCTCAGCTGCTGGTGGGGTCCTCCTGTCAGACTTGTTAGAACTCCTGTGGCATCACTGTACTTCTCTCGGGAAGGAGGCCCTGGTGGTGCCCCAAAAGGTGATGGAGCACCTGAAGAAGACGGAGGCGGCCCCAGTGCTGTGCAGCTCTGCAGCAACTCCAGCCCCACTTAGACTGGGTTAGGCTAAGGTGGGAGCTTGAGCCCAGAGCTGGGCACTGGGCAGTGACAGCTGCCCTTCAGCCCAGCCCTGCCAGCACCACTTGGAGCTGGCTCTTCTGCCCCAGGCTCTCCTGGGATGGTTTCTGGACCTTGCAGCCCAGTGCTGCTTCCTCTGGAATCTGACCCCAGAACATCTCCCATCTCCACAGCCACTATCACGTCCCTCCTCACTGTGGGCAGGGAGCCAGTTTTTCCTAAGCCCACTTTAAGTCTTAATCTGTGCCAGGGGAGGTTTAGGTTAGAAATTAGGAAGACATTTTTTACAGAGAGAGTAATCAGGAGCTGGAATGGGCTGCCCAGGGAGGTGGTTCATTCATGGTCCCTGGAGTTTTTTACAGCGAGACTGGATGTGGCACTCAGTGCCGTGGTCTATTAAGCATGATGGTTGGATCAAAGGTTGGACTTGATGATCTTGGAGGCCTTTTCCAACCTGGTTAATTCTATGATTCTAGAAGAAGGCTTCCTACCAGAATCAAGACTGTGTGTAAAGGTGCTCCCTCCACCTCTTTCAGAGCTGTTGGGAACAGCAGCAGGGAGTGGCTGGGAGAAGGTGAAGTACATGCAGAATGCTCTGGTCACTCTCCTCTTTGGCTTGATCAGACAGGCCTCCAGCGTGGTCAAGGTACAGATGTCCAGGCTGAGCACTGAGGCAGAGAGGGGTGGGCTGACACCCCTCAGGGGTCCCAGGCACCGGGGCCAGGGCTGCTGGCAGTGGGCAGTGCTCCCCCAGAGCAGCCCGAGGGAAGGGTCCCTGTGGTCTTGTGCTCTGTCCATCTGGGGAAGGACAGGAACAGGGCTGAGCATGTTACAGAGCCTGCAGGCTCCTGAGGGGCCAAAGTAAGGAGAGGGTGGATCTGATCTCCCATGGGGTGTGAGGGCTGGGGGCAGCCAGGGGGCCTCTGCAGACACAGGGGCTCATCTCAGCTCTGTTCTGTCCACTGGTAGCCTTTCAGCCCTTGAAGGAGGACACTGATCCCACTGTCTCTTGCTTGGCAGTGCATGGGAGAAAGGTTCTTAGGAGATTAAACAACATTCTTTTACTGTCAATCTGCACAAAATAAGGGCACTTGTCATATTTTAAAACAAACTTTCAGTTGAAATAAAGAATTTCCCAAGGCCTTGATTTAGAAAACTCTAATGTATCCACCTTGAGGTAACATTGAAGCAATTATGTTCAAGCCAGCAAAACCAATTCTTAGGTAGGGATTGATGTTCCTCACCCCATCCAACACATGGGGGTAAAATCTCCCTCACTTGGCCTGGAAAAATGACCCTGAGGGGTGTCTCCCCTTGAGGCTTGTAGTCAGACCTGGCATTCCCCAGGGATCGGTGCTGGGTCCAGCCCTATTCAACTGGTTTATCAGTGACCTGGATGAGAGGATAAAATGGACCCTCCGCAAGTTTGCGCATGGAATGAAACTGGGATGAGCGGCTGATCCACCTGAAGGTTGTGATGCCATCCAGAGGGACCTGCACAGGCTGGAGAGTCGGGTGGAGAGAAACCCACTGAGGATCAACAAGGGCAAGTGCAGGTTCTGCACCTGGGGAGGAACAACCCCAGTGGCAGCACAGGCTGGGACAGGTGACCTACGAGAGCAGCTCTGTGCAGAAGGACAGGGGGGTCCTGGTGGGTGACATGCTGACCATCAGCTGGCAGTGCCCTAGGGGCCAAGGGGGACAATGGGACCCTGGGGGGCACCAGAAGAGTGGCCATCAGGTCAGGGAGGGGATCCTGCCCCTCTGCTCAGCCCTGCTGGGGCACATCTGCAATAGGGTGTGCAGTTCTGGGCTCCTCAGGTCGAGAGACCAGGAGATACTGGAGGGGGTCCAGCAGAGGCCACAGAGATGGTGAGGGGTCTGGAGCATCTCTCTGATGAGATAAGACTGTGGGAGCGGGGCTTGGGTAATCTGGAGAAGACTGAGGGGATCCCATCAGTCCACACAAACATCTCCAAACTGTGTGCCAAGTTCAGTGTTGTTCAGTGGTGCCAGGTACAGGAAAAGGAGCAATGGCCATGAACTAAAACACAAGACATTTCACCTCAACATGAGGCAGAATTTCTTTCCATTGAGGGTGGCAGAGCCTAGAACAGCTCCCAGAAAGGGTGTGGAGTCTTCCACTCACGAGATATTCCAAACCCACTTGGACATGTTCTTGTGTCACCTGCTCCAGGTGACCCCGCATTGGCAAAGAGTTTGGACTGGATGATCTCCAGAGGTCCCTTCCCACCCTAACAATCCTGTGATTCTGTGAAGTAGTGGTTACTCATGTTCACAAAACGTTTATCTTCCCATTCTCCGTGCTGCAACTTTAATCCTGGAGCAGGCTAAGAGGTCTGATTTACCCAAAATACTTGGGAAATCACAAGCAACTCCACCCAAAGATGGTAAAACATACAGAAGTGGAAAAGTCACGATGCACTTCCTTTCCCGAGCAGTACCAGAGGGGACCACATGACGTTTATTTTTCTGTGCAATCCACAGAAAATTCACGGAGCTGAGGATCAGCTCCGGATCGTGGGACCTAAGGGTCGAAAAGACGACTTCATTCCCCAGACAGCTGATGGGTAGGTACCCATCCTTCACCAGGCTGAATAAAATGAACTCCGAAGTCCACTTCGCCTTCGAAGTGAGTGGAAGGGGGCTATTTTGGGGCGGGGGCGAGGCAGCATCCGCGCCGGGGAGCGCCCCGCGGGCGACACCGGCTGGAGAACCGCGTAAGTGGTTAAATCTCTGTCTGTCCGTCTGTCCGTCCCTCCGGGGCCGCGGCCGGGGGCGGGGGCGGTCCGGGGCTGGCAGAGGAGGGGCTGATCCCCGCCGGCCCCGCCGCTCACACAGCCCCTCGCTCTGCTCCCGGCGGCGGCTCCCGGAGCCCGATAGGACGGGGAGGGCGCCCGTGGGACAGGTAGGCAGGGACCGGACCCTACCCATCCCGTCCCGTCCGTCCCGTCCCATCCCGACCCATCCTGTCCATCCCGATCCGTCCCTTCCCATCCCATCCCATCCCTTCCTCTCCCCGTCCCGTCCCGTCCCATCCCACAGCACCCCATCCCGCAGGTGCGGCCATCAGAAGCCGCGGTGCCGGGTGCGAGTGCGGTGGCCCCGGGGAGGATGCGGGGGAGAGGCGGCGTCGCTCCCGGAGCGGGGTTTGCCCTGGGCAAGAGCACCCTCGGGGTAGTGGTGGGATCCCCGGGCCGCCCATCGGTGCCTCCGCCTTTGCAGAGTGTTTGCCTCCTCGTTCGTGCTGGCGGGTGACCGGGATGCGGGATGCGGGATGCGGGATGCTGGAGCGCTCCCGACTGCTCTCTCCAGCTCCCATCGCCGCCGCTCCAGCGGGGACGAGTCATTTCAGGCTCTCTGCTTAGTTGATTTTTTTTTTCCGCTGAGGGTCTGTTTTTTAAAGGTTATCGTTCGTTTTCACGGAAAGCTTTTGGCAGCCCCTGGGCAGAGACTGGAACAAGCGTACGCATTGGAATAGAGGGATGTTTGTGTATATATGTAAATAAGCGTGACCTGCACGTGAAAATGCACATCTGTTTAATACTTTGACTTCGTTCCAGCATATGTCCTTCAGCAGAAGCTGCCTAGAGAAATGCTCAGTTGTGTGGTGTCCTGGACAGATTTTCTTTTGGCGGCAGCAGCAGTACTGTAAATATTTCCTACTCTGTCTTTCAGCCAAGAAATAGGTTCAATCTGGAAATGTAGGCACAAATCAATTAGGAAAAATGTGCAGCTGCTTTTCCTCGAATGAGCTAGGAATGCAGTGCTTTTGGTAATCTTATTAATTACTTAAATGTTGCTGCCAGTATTTGAGCAACTGAAATGTGGTCTAAGAGCTGTGTATTTCCCAGACTTACATACAGCTCTGAAGTTTTTCCAAAGTACCCACTTTACACTGTCGAGCAAGTCTAAAACCTCATTTTGGAACATGCCATCAGTACAGAAGATGGTCCATGGCTTATTTTATCAGATTTGTAACTGAGCTTTGGCAGCAGTAATTTGGAAAGCGGATTAACATAATGACTCTGTTTAGGAAAAATGTTTTCATCCGGCAACTTGGGGGGGAAAAAAAAAAGTCTGCAAAGTGGCATTTTTTTCCCCAGCAGATAAGCTACAGACCTAGTCTGAAAAGCTTAGATGCCTTGATTGAGCAGCATGTCTGATGTGAGACTGAAACTGAAAGCTGGCTTCAGTTTCCTTGTCAGCATCCCTAAATGGTATTTGTGCCCAATAGCGCAAAGCTGGGAGTAAAGCATACGTAATTAGGTATGTGTGTTCTTCTTGAAGTGGAGGGGGGCGTGCAACTGTCTGAGCTAGAGATAGAATTTAGGAAAATAACAGCCTGGGTGGCCAAAGTATCTGTGCTGGTTGCTAGCCACTGGCCCTGCAAATGAAACGGTATTGGGATGTCTATTTTTATTTTTCATCTCAAGTCAGAAAGGTCAGCTGGGCAGGTGTGCTCCAGATTTTTAATAAACTGGACAAACACTGTAATTTAGGCCCAGGTTTCTACTTGTTTGCTCATGTAACTCATGCACCTGCACAGCATCAAAATATGGAACTTTATCTAATAAAACTTACTTAATTTTTCTTACATGGCCAACAAAATACAGTCAAATTTAAATGTGTATTGCTCCCACAAGGGGTGGACTGGTTGGATTGTGTTAGTATTGACTGTTAAGATGCTGTGGCTTTGCATTTGGCTCTTTAAGATTGTGCAGTTGTAAGTCTGGAAGTGCTGCAAGTCTCTGCTGGAAGATAAGCAGTTCACAGGACTGGCAATGAATTTTCTGTCTTTGCTCACTGACTACATTCCATACCTTGCCAAAAAATTCCCAACTGCTCAGTGAGCTGTGAGAAGTAAGCTGGTTGTGCCTGCTTAATTTCCCTGGAAATCACTTACCAGAGTGCCCCTTTCTGGTGTGCCAGGTGATGAAATGTTCCAGAGATGGCACAGTTCTCCAGGGACAGGGCTGTTTGACTCCCCACAGATAGACCTGGCAGACAAAAGCTGTGCCACCTTTGCCTCAGTGCATGATGCTTTAGCCCTTTGTATACCACAAATTCACCACTTAGGTGTCTGCCTAAAACACGAATAGCTAAAACCAACACTTTAAATGTGTCTGGTGGTGTGGGGTGGTGTATGCTGTTCCTTACCTTCAGGTGAACAGGAGAGTTTGACCAGGTGAACACTCCTCCGGTGGTTCTGAGTGTTTTCCACAGTCAGACACATTCAGCTGCAGGGGGACACAGTCACCTAGGGAAGCAAATGCAGTTTGACAAAAGCAATTAACACATCTATGCAAAGAACGCAGGAAATGTGCATTAACGTACTTAAGTTTGATTAACATCTAGCAGATTTTGGAGTGTGCTTCTGACTGCAGCTCGTAAGGATCCCTTGAATTTATATTCAGATTACTTGGCAGGAGTTTTGCATGGTCTCTCTACATAGCTCTTGTCTAGGCATTTTCACTTACTTGGGGAAGCAAGTGGCCTTTGAGGAAGGTAAAAACCAAACAGATTCTTTGCGTATGTGCTAAAACTTTAGTCAAACTAAAAGATATGTGGATTAAAAATGCAAAGTTATGTAGATAGTATTGTAACATGGATGTGATCCCATATATTCTGGCCTTTTTTTTNCAGAGTCAAATAGTGTAGTGAAATAACAAGGTCCTTACATCCTTACTCCTCATAAGCTGTGTCTTCCTTGATGAAGGATGCCAGTGGAGTCAGATTTCCCTATGTTACTGACTCGCTGTTGGGCATTTGATTCTGATTTTTCATATTAAGAGGTCAGGTTGTTAGTAATTAGTATTCATATTCCCCTTCATATGCTCGGATCAGGGTATCATGAACGTTGATATAACTGCATTATTTTTTCATTTGTGAGAAGAATCTGTGTCTTGATCTTCCAAATGTTTTTTTCTTGTGAAAAGGGTATGTATCATCTAAAGCCATCTGTCAGAAAAATAGGAGGAGTATTCTGGGGAGGGATTTGCTTTACTAGAATAGCTTTATTGATTGTGTCAGCATTCTTGTTAATTAACCCATTCAAACTGTCTGGTCTTTAATTGATGTTTTGCTTGTGTAAGGATTTATGGTTCATGCCTTTGGATGTAGACATTAGGTTTATATTAAAATGTGGACAGCCATCTCTTCGTGTTTTATCTGTGTTTTGTATCTGATTGTGAGAGAAATTAGCCCACAGTCAGCAATGAGATACAAGTTCTGAGCTCTTTTGATGTGCAAGACAATATAAAAATACAGATTGGGAAGCAGAAAACATAATTTTAACTTTGACATTGACTTGCTGTGACCTTGAGAAAAGAATTTAACTTTTTTTTCTGTTCCTGTAAAAGAACACTCCTCTAAGTCAAAGAAATTATTTTTGTTGAACACACAGAGGTGCAAGTGTGTGCAAATTTCTTCATTCAAAGGAACTTGAATATAAAGACTTCATATTAATGTGTCATTTTAGAAATAGAAACACTGGCACGAACAGCTGTAGGTTACATGGCTCCAGTGTCCACCACTCCAGACATAAGACATGTGCAACAGCACAAAAACAATAGCAAAAATGATCTTGCCTTTTATAATCTAAACTCTAAGACAAACAACAAGATACAAGGCAGGACAATGAAATAATGAGAACAGCTGTCAAGACACAGTTGTATTATTTTTCATCAAATGTCATGGAGATGAAAATGTTTAAATTGATTAATGACAGCTTTTTTTTTCAGATGAGAATCTTCAGATAGGAGGAATGTAGAACTTCTCCTTATATTGCCAGTGAGGGCTGGAATCATGGTTTTGACTAAAAAGAGGTCAACATCTTATTAAGTATTGGAAATGCTGGCCATTTGAAGAGACCGTGAAAGGCAAAGAGGGTCTCAGAGAAGCCATGACTTTAGGATGGTGTAGAAGGTGAATTCGTCTGGCAGGACAAGAGAAAACCAGCAGGGTTTTGTGGTGTGGCCAGAATTGTCCAGGCAGAAGAGTAGGGGGCCCTGATCCAACCCTGTGGTGCTCCAATGGGCAGGGCTTGTGTGGAAGAGTCTGGTCAAAACAGCAGTGGAGGGTGTAGAGAAGGAGGAGGGCTGGTTAAGGCTGCTCAAGAAGGAAAGATGATCCAGAGAGGGATAATGTGTGTTTAGGGCAACTGACAGGTGTGGCAGGGAGGAATACCAAGCCAGAGTTCAGAAGTTGTTTCATTACTTTGGTGGACTGCAAAGGAAAGAAAAATTAACTGGATAAAAAAAGGATATGCAAGCTGGTAGTTTGTTGTTCCATGCATACCCCCACTTCTTTTGGAAAGAAGCCACTGCTTTGAGAAGTTTTCTGTGCATCACAAGAGTTTTGCTGTGAGTTCTTGTCACATCGTGCCTGTCTCCTTCAGGGGTAGACCCTGCAAGCCCTCTTCTAAGCGAGTAGCTCTGTATTTCAAGAGTATCTCTTCAGGACAGAGATTTGCGGCACAAAATGATTCAAGAGACCGTAAGGGCAGGAGGATGTTGTTCTTAACATAGTTTGGTCTCAGCCCTGTGAGAATAGTTTCCATTAATGAAAACAGAGACATCCGTGCAGGGTTTCAATTAGTTCAGCATGTTTGCAGCATCTTTTGATGTTTCTCCTGCACAGAAATATTGTCTCATGTATTTTTCAGGTGTTGTGGTTTTTTTTTTTTTTTGGGAGGGGAGACATTGGGGTGAGGTTATTCAGTGAATTTAAAGAATTTACAGAGCAAGTAGTAAAATAACATTTTCACCTGGTAAGTTACTCAACTTTATCCTGTGGAAATGTTTTGATTTTATCTTGCAGATGTTTCTGTGAGGTACAGGAGAAAAATTTTCAAGGTGGAGATAACTCTGACTTGGGATTTTTCCCATCCTCCACTGTTATTTGAAGCACAATACTCTGCCATCAAAGGGATTAGGAAAAGCCACGATGAGACCCTCACCCAGAGATTTCTGTGGATCTGGCAGTGCTGCCTGAGCTCTGCAGTGCCCCTGCAGCTCTGCAGCAGAGCCAGCCCAGGCTGTGGGAGCTGCCAGAGAGCTCCCCAGCTCCGGTTCCATCCATGGGGACCCAGCATGTGCTGGAGGAAGCTGTATGCCCCAGCCCCATTCTGACTATCATAGGTCATGCCTAAAGGTCGGGGCTACAGGGTGGATCTTCCTTGGATCACAGAGGCAGGCAGAGACACTGAGGTTGCCGGATGGGGAGGGACTTGAGGGTGTGATGCTGTGCTTGTCTTCTCCTAAATTAGGTTTTAGGGCATCCTTCTGACCTCACATACAGCAAAGCTGGACTAAGGGAAACTTATTCCTGTGTTTTCCCCCTTGGCAGTACCGCAGTTCTATTTTTTATTAACTGTGTTGAAGTTTGGTGCCGATTCACACATAGCTGTTAAAATAATGGCTATTTTATGTTACTTGCCCCCTTTCCCTGTGTGACCCATAGAGAAGCTTCGTAATCGGTCGGTTTGGATGGGAGTTTTTGAATCCCGACTTTTAAAGTTTTCGGCGTTGCCAGACCGATGAACTGAAGAGCAGCAAAGAGAGTTTCGATGGCGGGGCCCTGCCAAAAGGAGCCCCCAAAAACAAGCGTTTTGTGTGAAAGCATGCCTTGCAGTTTGAGCCCAGAGTGACAATGATTGTAACACAATGCTGTTCATGTGACAGTGAGACAAAGAGGCCTTTATGCACGGCTGACTGGCATCAGATCCTCCAAAAGCCAATAGTCAGACCAAGCTTGATCACTCCGAGAATGTGAATACACTGGAAGCACTTGTATGTTAAAAAAAAAAAAAAAAGAAGAAGAAGAAAAAAAAAATGTGTGTGCGCACCATGGTCTGGTTAAGTTACAAGTGGAAAATGACATCATGGATTTGTTTATGGGGTTTTTGGAAGTTGCTGTCAGGAATCAGCAAAAAAACATGTAATAGCATTGAGAGCAGGCATAGTGGGAATAAGATGGAGCAGATCTGTCTTATAATAATAATAAGGCCAAGTAGATCTTCCACTTCCTGTGCTCCATGGTACAGGGTTGCTTGCTATGGTGTGCTTTTCAGCAGGTACAACTGAGTTTGTTTCCTCTAAAGCCTTTACAAATTTTTTGGACCACAGTGGTCTGTCAGTACAGACACACATGTCATGATCACTGGAACTTAAGCACAAATAATGTCTGTGTGTGTGTGTGTCTGTGGGAAGCATTTGTTTTCTGGTTTATAAACCCTCTTCAAAGGGTTCAAGAGCACTTGATACATGAAGAAATGTCCCTGACAGCTTGGGAGCTGTGGCAGTCTTGATCCCAAAGGCAGCATGCTTCTGTCAGCCACTGCAAATCTACTGAGTAAATAGGATACAGCAGCTGGAGTGGAAATCTATTCAATTAGAAAGATATTTGCTTAAAGAAACTGTTTTGCCTTTGCAGCCTTGAGGGCAGGATTGGCTTCGCCATCACACAGGAGGTGGCACCTGATGATGACCAGAATTGCTGGCGATCCCACCCGGCCAAGGGGTTTGGCCTCACTCCTCACTACTGCTGTTTGTCACTTTTTTTCCTTTCTTTTTGCTTTCCAAAGTTAAATTTCACAATTTGCACAGGCTGCCTGACTGTTGCTCTGTCGTCACTGAAATCAGAGCCTGTCTCTTTATTATCCTCATTTTGCCTACGAAAACCCCACTTAACTCTCTTGTCACCTTCTCTCCAACTTCCTTCTGCTCTGATGGTGAAAACCTAAAAAGCAGAATAATCTTTGGGGCCCTTTTTTTTTTGTTTTGTTTTAATCCGTAGCTGCAGGCTGTGCAGGAGCTGTGTGTGGGCTCCTCCACACTCAGGGGAGACCCCTCGGGACCGACCCCTGGACGGGGTGTCCAGGAGTGGCACCACCAGATTGTCCCTTTAACTCGCGGCTCCGCTTGCTCTGTAATGGAGCTTTCCTGCCTTTTTAATCCACGCCACATGCGGGTGACCCGAGCAAACCCTGTGGGAAGACAGAAGCCCTGTTGTGTGTTTGTAGAGCAGTTGCTCAGAAGCTGATGTACAGCTGTGGCCGGGCTTGTTTGGAAGTGAAGAGTAACTTGATCTTTTAATCTTTTTTTTTTTTTTTTCCTCCTTCCCCTCCACCCCACCATCCCCAGACTGGTGTTGTAAATAACAACTGTTTCTGGAGGGTACCTGCCAGTATCATTGAAATGCATATTTTAAACTGAAGGGGATATTTCATGAAGATTTTATCATCCTGCAAAGACTGTCTTGTTCTCTTTTTTAAAAATAATTTAATTTTAGGTAGTTTCATTTCTTGTAAAATAGTGGGAATAATTGAACAAAGACTGAGGGCCCAGTTTTCTCACTTGCCTGGAGCAAACTAGGAGTAATTCAAGTGGACTTCCGGAGTAGATGAGGTGAGGCTTGATGCCAGGTCCCTTGGGCATCACCTGGTTCTTGAATTTTAGGATCTGTGAAGAAACACATCTGTGTCACCCATCAAAGCCAGAACAACTGTCCTCTTTTAATAGACAATTAAATTAAAGCAGAATTGCCACCTCTGTGATGGGCTCTGCTGAGAGTGCATACCAATACCAGTGCTCTGTGTGCTTCAAGGCTGGTTTGGACCACAGGCACTGCACCTTGCAGGTACTGCAGTGCCACAGGGCTCTGTCACCTCAAGGCAGAAAATAGTCCTGAACAGAAGCATAACCATTTACATGGAACTTGTTTGAACCCACAAAAGAGTGCATTTTTAATTATTGAATAAGAAGATTAGGTGACTAGTCTTTGAAAGAAAAAAAAAAAAAAAACAAAAAACCAAACCAAAAACAGAACAAGAGAGAAGCTTCCTTGCTTTAAGTATCCCTGCTGCTCTCAGTAAATTTTTCCATCTCCATAACCCATTTCAACAGAGAGCTGTGAGACTTAATCTCATCCCTGGCACAGTATTGTTCCTCTGCAACTTTAATGCACTTTTTAGATATGCTCCATTCTTTCTTGCTGAACACTAATTCATGCCAATTTGCATTATGTATGGGTAAAGACATCCAGGATATGCATCCGTGGTAAGTGAACCTCAAAGGCTGCAGTGATTTGGGGTTCTGGTCTGCACCACAAAGTTGCAGAAGAAAATTTTTCTCTGTGTTTGCAGATTGACAATCTTTCTGTGTCTATTTTGACAGTGAATCAACTTCAGAAAGATTGTTTTTGTTTGGTTTGGCTTGTTGAAGCAGGGCTGGGATGCAGGGAGGATGTGCTCTTTCTCATCTAGCAATGAGCCATGTTGAAAAGAAAGTCTGAGGTTGTTGCTGCCTCTTGGTCTGGATTAGAAGGATTTGGCAATTAAGTAGAAATCCATTGCAGTCCAAAAAATGTCTAGTGCCATTCAGTAATATCCCTGCAGCCTGCATCCTACTTTAAACTTTCTCTTTTTCTCCTATGGGAGTGTCTCATTGTACTTTTGACAGTTACCCTGCTTTCTGTTGTATTGCCCATCTTCAGGGAAATAGCAAAGTTTTAGTACACCGAAGTTTTGTCATAGGCATATATGTGTGTTTTCCTTCATTGCTGTTTCCAGACAGGACACCATTGAGAAAAATAAAGAAATGAAAAAGCCAACAGACAAGAGGATATTATTGGCCCCTTCAGAGGTGATCCAAATCTGTGAAAAAATTCTCTCAGTCATGATACTGTGTGTGGTGATTCATTTGTAAGTGCCTAAGGCACAAAAATCTGTATTTCATGATTCTTGTGCTATATCCACAAT
Source organism: Grallaria varia (assembly GCA_013396735.1). Taxonomy (NCBI): domain Eukaryota; kingdom Metazoa; phylum Chordata; class Aves; order Passeriformes; family Formicariidae; genus Grallaria; species Grallaria varia. The sequence goes on from VWZG01003169.1 coordinate 14,926, forward strand.
AAGTACTGTAAGCACAATATTCATGTCATTGCCACCGTTGCAGAATATCAGACTGGAGCTATGGATCTGTGGGTAGGCTGAAAATGGAGACTAGCAGACCTAAATTCTGTTTTCACCTCAGCTGTTGACTTGTTTTATGAAATACAACAAAACATTTAGACAGAAGACTGAATACTTTCCGTATGCAGCCCTGAGAACAAAAGGCCTTCTAATGTTAGGAGTGTTGTAGATCTAATGGGTAGCTAAATGCTGTATGTGACATTATCACATAACATGTGATAATAATAAATGTGCCTAAGTGGGTCCTGTCTTTGGCTAAGTTCCATAGGATGGGGGAGAACAGATATTTGCAAAAGGAAAGAGACCCCAGAGAGCCACGTGGAAACTGCCTGGACCCCCTCTCAGTGTGGAGCAGCCTTGGGGTCCTGAGAGCACAACAAACCCCTCCAATGAGCGACAGGGAGCATCTGCCCTGGCTCATCTGACCCACTGGGGCAGACTCCTTCCAAAAAACAGTCACTTGCTCTCCTGGAGGAAGGGAATTAGAGTGTCCCAATCTGCCCTCCAGAGAGAAGAGATATTTACACATGGATTAGTTCACTGGGCAGCTGATAGGCGCCCATGGCTTGCCCCAGCCCATGGTAGACAGCTTTGCTTTAGCTTCCAGCACAAAGGCATCCCTCTGCCTTTCAGCAGTGGATGCAATGGATATTGGTACAGTTCTCCTTGATCTTCCACACATTCTTAGCTTTCTTTGCGCTCCCTAGAACAGCACGGAAGATTGGTAAGGAAGGTCAAGTAATCCCTTGCTCTTTGCTGGATGAAATGAATGAAAAGTAATTTTAAGCAATATTGCAGCTGGCCTGTCTGTCTTCTTGTTGACAACAGCAGCATCCGTTTCTGTGCCCTTAGTAGAAAGCCTGTGTGAAATTAGAAAAAAAGAAGTCAGTTGAGGGAGAAAGTGCATGTAAGCTTGGAGTAATTTTGCTGTGTCAGCATGGAAGATGCTGAGAGTTTGGGTTTTAGAGCCACAAGAAGATCGGCTGGTCATAAATCCAGTGGAACAGCAGTTATTGAACAGCTCAGGATACCTGAAGTTTTCACCAGGTATCATGATCTCTGGATTTCAGAGACAACAAGCAGTTTTGTCAGTGAGTTCAGGTTTCACCCCCAATTTCCACATAGATCAGAGAAGAGTGCCCATTCTGGTTTTGCTCTTCCCAGGAGCTCCCTCACCATGCTTCCCAGTCCCTCTGCAAGTACTGCACTGGTTTTCACTGTCCTCTCAGCCATTTGCTCATCTGGTAGCAAAATAAATCAGCAGATGTACTACTGAATGTGAAATTTCATGTCACGCAGTTTCCAAACTCTGGGTTGCTTATGTCTGTCACCCACTAATAGGAGATGACACATTCACACATTCAGACGACCACTGTATTTCCTTCTGAAAATACTGTTTGCTTTTAATTTACTTTAACCCCCATGCACATTTTGCAATACTGATTTTTATTCTTAATGAATGACTGAACTAAAGCCAGTTTCTCTGCAGTTTTAGCTGAGAGGCAGCAGAAGTTGTAACAGAGATGCTGCCAGTGCCAGTTGGGCTATAAGTCATAAGTCTACTTACAAAGTTTGCCTGTTTTCTGGCACAGTCTCTGACACATACACTCCAGTCAATCACAGTAAAGTGCTTAAGAACAGATGTGGCAATTAAGCTGAAGAATTCTGTCTCTCTCGTTTAATTTTTATTACAGGGAATAACAGAGTACCTCATCAAACCCACCATCATAGAGATTTTTTTTTTAATTTGGCATACAAATGTCTGCAAAAATTAGATCTCTGAATAGGGTGCCTTGTTACTAAAGGTGCTTTGTCAGACAATTCTATGAATAGACCATTTTTGATATGACAGATATGTGCCTGTGCTACTGCTGTGCTTTTACATACTGCAGAGAGGTACAGGTTTAAAGAAGCCAACATGTGTGCTGAAGGATAATGTTTTATGGGATTTAGGGCCTTGTGCTCAAGTTAATAAAAATGTGGTCTTGATTCTTCTGGGTTCAAATTGCACTGCCTTCAGCTGAAATGAGCGGCAGACATTTAAAAAGATTTCGGATAACCTGTAACCAAAGTAAATTAGCATATTAAAATAAGAGATATTTTCTTGGAAAATGGTGTTAATTGCAGCCAAAAAAGTAATCTTCTGATTGTTAGAGCTTCTGAGGCATTTACCTTCATTCATGTGTTTTACAGATGTACTGGGCACTCTCTTTAAAAGAGACTCTAATTCATCATTAAGAAAGTTAATTTGAGAATTCAATTATTTGAGGTATCATAAAAATTATGGCAAGAGAAAACTGAAACTGATATAAATCAGAACCAGAAAGCTTAATATGAACTCACCCTTTTAGTATCAAAGCGGTCTCATGCATAAAATACAAAGTTGTTTGTCAGTGTTAAAAAGAACTTGGCTTTTTGCTGCCCATCGTGAGTGTTGGTAGAAGTTTTATTTGTTGGAAGTCTCATTTATTCACTAAAGCACAGCATCTTTTCTTACAGCTTCAACTATTTATCAAGTGTATCAAGTCAGCCTGGGTACAGTTACCTGCATGTACATCCATGCCCTAGTGTGCAGAAAACCTGCAGACACCACTGGCACCTGGAAGGTGGAATTTCTCCCTAGGAATTTTCTTATTTCCTCTGCTGTCAGAGCAGAAGACTAGGCACTGAAATTCTACAGCTGCAAACACGGCTTCAAATTTGCATTACTGTTTATAAAGAAAGAAGGTAACTTTGAGTTTAGATGTCTTGAATGTTCAGCTAATCCTTAACCTGTTGCTCACAGTGGAATGTGTTCCTGCCCATGGATGGAACTAGATGACGTTTGAGGTCCCTTCCAACCCAAGCTATTTGTGAGCCTGCAGGTCTATAGGTATTACAGGTCACAGACGGGATTACGAGGCAAAGCTGTCACCCTGTCATGTCAAGGGACAACATCAATCAAGTCAGCTATGAGGAAAAGGTCAGGGGGAAGGCTCACAGACACAAGGATATGCTTACAACCATTGTCAAAGGTGTACAGTTAGGATAAAACTTGGGTCTTGCACCAGTTCTCCTGGGGCAGTAGCAATGATCTGCAGCTGCCACCAGCATGAACAGAAACTGTGATCCCTTGATGGCATCTTGTTAGGCCCTACAGCAGCAGGGAATTGTGGTGGAGAGAGATGGGGAGATGACTGGAAAAGGAGATGATTAGTGGGAAAATGAGCCTGGCCTTGCACATGTTGGTCTACAGAGCACCTTCCATTCCTTCTAGCCACTAACAACTCCAAAAGATGCACTGTAAGGACCTCCTCATGTCGTTGAGCCAGTTTGCTGTGGAAACCACTTTTTTGCATGTGGCTCACTCTGTCGGATGGATTCATCAGGTGATGTTGTAATCTCAATGAAAGTTCCTCAAAGCAGAGCTCCCTCCAACTTCAGTGGAGAGAGGATTGATCCCTTTATTGCAGGTTGATTAAAAAACTAGAATTAACCTGTCATTTCTGGTTTTGCATTATGTTCTACCATCTTCCCCTTTGGGTCAAGAATACAGGAGCACTCCATCCACACCAACCTTTGCAAATAGCCAAAATAAAATACAGAAGTGAATGAATGGACTGTCAAAGGAAAAAACTTCTGGGTTCCCCATTCTTCTACTAGAATGTTTTGAATTTTGTGGGTGGGGGTGGGGGTGGTGGCAGTGGCGTGCGAGGCTTGTGCAGTGAATCGTAGATGCTTTGATTGCTGGAGGTGGAAAAACTGATAAGCAATGCATTGGGATGTTCAGAAGCTGTCAGAGTAAAATGGCATCAGAGTTAATTAACTGCTGTTTGTTTTTTTTTTTAAAGCAGATCATTTGAAAATTGAAGTTTGTAACAAAGTACTGTGATAAAAGTTTTAGAGGAGTGTAATGCTCTGTCTAAATTATAAAAACAGGAGCTAACTGGAATGACAACTTTGTTTTCTGTAGAGTGTGGTATGCAAAATGGCATTTCACTGGTTGATTTACAAAGACAAAGGTGCTGAAGCAGAGTTGCCAACAAATTTTTTTTTCACAAATTACAGCATCTTCTTAGCAACTGGAAGTTTTAAACAAACGCAGGAATTCATATGTCTGATTTTCGTAATGAAAGGGTCCAGTAAAAGGCTGTGACAAGTGTAGGGAGCTGCAGACTGAAGAATTTTGCCAGTGATAACAGAGGCTGTGTCTGGAAAAAGGAAGAATCTAATGTATGATGGAAATGTGTGTGGAAAAAGAGAACATGCCTGTAATGCAGGAGGGAAAGAAACAGAGACAGTCTTTGAAGAGGGTGAAACAAAAAGCAGAAGACTTTTAAAAGAAGGTGGGCACATTTGAAATTGATCCTAAACTGCACAGGAAGCCAAAGGAATTGTGTGAGTCCTTTGATTGTACTTCTTTATATCCTGGCAATAAACTGGAAGTGACACAGTGTCTGGAAGGCTGATAATAGGAAAAGAGGGGTCACAAAAGCTTTGGTCAAGAGAGGGTGAAACCATGAATGAGAATTTCCACAGCAGTGGAACCAGGCATGGGTATATTTAGGAGACCACAGGATTGTCCCAGGCAACTTGTCAGCAACCACAAAGTTTTCACAGTTACATCCGTAAGTGCAAAGCCCTTTCTCATGATTCCTATTAGAAAACAATATGAAGTATCAGAAGTCTGCCTAAGGGGCAATGGAGAAGATTTGATACAGATTTCTTACCATGTTACTAATAAACAGAGCTTTCACACATGCTGCTAATATTTGACACGAGAAATAACTCTCCTTAAATATATGCATCCAGCCATTTTTAGTTAGTCTTCCAACTTCTAACCTGTACTTTTAAAATAGACCCGTGATTAATATACAGATTGTCCTGGAAGGAATACATTATTTGATTTAACAAAAGGGGAAGAGGGTGAAAAAAGAAGTTTGTCCATGTGGATATGATTTTGTCTCAAGCCTATACCATATAAGCTCTATTAAATTATGTGTTACTTGGTTTCATTACTGAGAACTGAGTGTTAACCCTCAAGAGCCACTCTGGGGGAGATGCCCAGGGCTGAGAGGTGCCATCTGCGTGTAAACCTGACATATTTTTATGTTTCACCTAAAGTGTCTTGTAAAAGGTGCTATTTCATCTCCTCAAAGTGTGCTTTTCAGATACTGTGGTTTGGATTCTAGGCAGCTGTAACTGTCTTTATGTGGTAACTTTTCATCTGGGTAGAAAACAACAGGGCAGCACAATTAGCCGAAAGGATATTTGTTAACAGTTCATCCTGTTGACTTCCCTGGGAATAATCTTTAAACATACAGTACCATGTGCTTTGGGTAACCTTAATGATCACATCTGCACGTTCAAGACCTGTACTTGCTATTTGCCTGTAAAGAAATTAAAAAAAAAAAAAAAAGAAAATATTTTAAAGTGAAAGGGCTCAAATTTAGCAATGAGAACTGCAGTGAAGTGACCCATGTTAGGGACATTTGGCAGCCTTCTTCTGAGGAATAACAGTGAGTCCATCTGCAGAATATCTGGCATGCTGGCATTTGTCTTCCCCATGCCTCCTTGCCTTGTGCAAACTTGACTTCCACTTCACTGAACTGTCTTTCCCCCTCCTTTTAATACTGATTTGAGGGAGAAGAGGACTGATAAATGGATATACCATCCTGCCAGCTTAGCAGCTACAGAAACTCTCAGTGAATGGTGAGAGAGTTGTGTGTCAGTGAGTGAAGTTGGTGGGCCAAAAGGAGTTGCTTTCCAAGAGGCCAGAAACTCCAAAATTTAGTACAATGTACATCTTTAAGACAGTTTAACAGGTGATTTCTTTCTTTAAAATCAGATAGTGTATTATTGCATTTATATTTAGTACGAATGGTGGAGATATGCAGTCTGTGAAATGGTAGTATTTACTTACAGGATTGTGATACTGTACCTTTCAAAACTGGTAATTCCATGACTTATGGGTAAATAAAACCTGGTCTCCTCCAGATTTGTGCAGTATGACTGGATTCTCTGGAACTTTACAAGTCAAGACTTCTTAAAGTCTGTTACTTCCAGTTTAAACGACCAGTGGATTTGGAAGTTACTGGGCATGAGGGCAGAACACACACAAATATTGTGATTACATAAACCACCTTTTCCTAGGAAACTCTGATAATTAAAGAGAGACTGAAAAATAAAAATTACCTAACCTATTAACTGAAGGAAAATGGCAATTCATTAGTTATCCATTTTTCTTAATAACATGATACTTGAGAAAAGTAGCAGCATATCTGTCTTCGTTTGGTTATTCTCTGTCTAAATGAATTGTTTTTCCCATTTTGTGTGCTTAACCCATCTTAAACACTTTTGGACTCATCAAATGTGCCAGTCTGTTCTACTTTGCATCTTAGATATTAACCCTGAGCCTTTGTCTGGGGTCTAATTTGAGAAAAGACCCCTTGGTTTACATTTCCTGTGATTGTACATCTTCAGCCAGTCTGCATGACAATGGTCCTATTCAGGTTAGTTTGTATTTGCTTTATGAGTGAGATTTCATGTGACAAAGCGTCAAACTGATTGACTGATTTCCGAAGGGAAAACGCCTTCTGCTCTTCACCCATTAATTCCCTAATGTAATCAATAAAAGCAATCATTTGTGTTTCATTTGGTGGGAGTTTTTTTTTGGTTTTTTGGTTTGTTTTTTTTTCACTGAAGTTAACATGGGATTAATCACCATTGACAAGATTAGGTCAGATTCAGATTTTGCTTTGCCTGGCATTGGTAGTGTAAGAGGTGTTTTCATAAACACATTGTGCCCCTGGTAGAGACGCTGCACCCTGGCGGGTATAATGGTATGAAAAAGACAATGTAAGAAGTGAAAGACCAAACAGTTCTTCACCAAAAAAATGTTTAGAAAAAGCCATGATTTCCAGTACCAGGTAGCACTCACTAAGACTGGGATGGGGTGCAGCCTTTGTTGTGCTCTGGAGAGTGTGAAGGTAAAGGCACCAGCAAGAGATGGTGACAACTGTGGGCTTTACAATTCAGTCTGAAAGCTGATGGAAACTATCACGGGCAGAACGAAGATTTTTTTTTAAAATAGCACTTGCTGTACGTGCAGTTTAATCCAGTGTAAACGTAATTAAGAGCAGCCCATGGGTTTACAGCCCAGAGAAGGGTTTGCCATCCCTGTGCCATATCACTGCAGAGAGGAGCGTTGTAAAACCTCGAAGATGCCATGAGACTCTGAAAGGCTCTTACTGTTCTGAGGTTCGTCTTCTAACTAAATGGCACGTTCCTGCTACATTTTTCATGTTTCAGTGGCAAAAATGCTTTTGCAACAGTAATGAGAAAGCTGCATCAGCATTTCCCTTGGTCTTGGGTCCATTATGTCATGTTAGCCACTGTATCGCACTATTCTCTGTTGCTCATGCAGGTCTAATCCTGGTTAATTCACTTGGTTTTGCTGACCAAAAAATACTTGTTTGCAGCCTTGAGTAACCTTCACTTCTTTTACATTTTGTAACACTGTGCCTTCCTCTGCTCCCCGACCCCGTTCCACTTGTATTTATTTCCCTTTCCTTAGGAGAGTTGTGTGCCCTCAGTTTTGATTGAGCCTCTGCTCTGGGTGGGTGGAGAGATTAATCTGTAGCCGTGTCTCAATTTTCCCCTCATAGAGGAGAACCATTTGTTTGCCTTTTTTCATTATATGTTCTCTCCATGGTTTTGATCCTGAACTCTATATAGCCAAAAAAAAAAAAAAAAACCCAAAAAAAACCACAACAAAACAAAACAAAAAAAACCCCACAAACAAAAAACAACAAAAAACCCAAACCAAAGCAAAACTGTCAACACAGTTGGTAGTGGTGAAGAAAGTGCCTACAAATCTCAGGTGATGGGCAGTAATGGTTAACTGGCTGTGCATATGTGGTGCACATACAGGATTTTTCATCTGTTTACCAGTGTAGTTTTGTAGTTGCTCACACTAAAATGTGTTTTAGGGGAGTACCTGTAATTTTTTTGGCACCTACTTCACACACCTGTTACACTGTTTTGACCTGAGCTTGTTAGCCATTATAATATGCCTTGGGTTGATCAGGTTAATTTTTAATAGGACTATTATTGATTATCTTCCTTCGAGATAGTAAACATGCAATGAGTTAAATTTCCTTAATTAGGTTCCAGCAACTTAAGGGAGTGGTGTGCAGTTGCATCATGCAGCAGCATTGCTTTCGTGTTAACATTTTTAAATCATGAGCCTGCATTAAAGTCGAGGGAAACAGAGAAATCTCTGAGCTAAAAAGACCTCATATTGCACAGGACCTGCCTTAATATTCCTGCCCAGACTGTGAGTAAGGATGCAGCTTTGTCAACAAAAGTTTTTCCTCAATTGCTCCAGAGGATTCTAATGGGCAATAAGGTTTTACTGTTCAGTTTTGTGCTTTAGTGGAAGAAAGACCTGGTGCTGTAGGTCAAGAAGCTTTTTGTTTTAGCAAGAGGGGTTTTTTTTCTGCTCATATATCTACTATTATATCTATTACATTCTGTCTCATATATCTACTAATTAGCACACAGAAGACATTCTCCAACATAAGCATCTTCAGTACTTAAATTACAGGTTCTACGTACATGTAGATAGTGAAAATACTCCTGTATTATTGGGTGAGTTAATTTGAGCAATACATAATGCAAAAAGTGATTCTCTGAACAGCTTTTCTTAGTGCAAGCTGTAGACAGCAAGAGTTAAATGAGTCATCTACATCTTTTATTGCTATTATAAACACTTTAGCAATGCTAATCAGCTGTACTGATTTTCTGTTTTGATTTTCCTTAATAATTAAGCAAAAGATCTGGAATGCAATCAAGTCTTACAGTAGGGGGTTCATTCAAATTATTTTTTTATTTATTTTGAATTTTGCTAAATGTATCCCTCAAAAGGAAAGTTGCTGAAGTTGGGAATAAAAGGGAAAAAG
>VWZG01003197.1:0-28029 GCA_013396735.1 Grallaria varia
TGCTGCTGCCGCTGCTGCTGCTCGGTGAGTGCCGCCTCTCTCCCCGCTGTCTCCCCCCACCTTGGAGCATCCCCGGCCGCCTCTCCTCGCCTCGCCTCGCCTCGCCTCCCTCCGTTTTTCTCGCCGCAGTTTGGGCGAGTTTGGCAGAGGGAGCGGAGAACGAGCGGCGGGGATGCGGAGCGCGCACCCGCGAGCCGGGTCCGCCTTAGCGCCCCGCGTCCCTCCAGCCCACCGCAACCGGCGGCCGCCGCAGTGCCGCCTCCTCCTGCGGCGGGATGAGCCAAACCCTCCGCCGCTGCCCTCCCGCATCCCTCTTCCCACGCCTTCCCAAGCCCCTGCCCGCGGGCGTTTGGAATCTCGGGAGGGCGATGTTTTGGGGCGCTACGGCGGAAAGGGGACCTTGGGTTGGGCTCGCTGGGGTTGTTCTTTGCAGTGGTCCAAGCGCTCCAGGTGCTGCGCGTATGGAGCAGTGAGCCATCAGCCCTGCTCGCGGAGATGGCGTGGGAAAAGAGTGCGGGGAGGGGGCAGGAATTCCCCCATGGAAGTTGATGCGGGAGTTGGGGAAAAAAAAGTTAAACTGGAGCCCCTTCGCTGTGGGGCAGCGTTGGAGCCGCGCAGGAGGTGCCGCGCCGGGGAGGTTTGGGAGCGGAAACAGTGCTGGGATTCAGGGGGCGGTGGGTGATGGAGAGGGAGGTTTGGTGCTTCGGTGGGGCGTTCTGGTGGAGAAGTGGCCAAAAAAAAAAACCCACATGGAAAAGCAGCGGGGAAAGGAAACGCACCGGTTCTTTGGGAAGTGGGTAAAGCTAGGGAGGAGCGGGGTGGGGTTTAACCCTGTAATCAGGGAAGACAAGGGAGGTGGAAAATGAAATAATGAAATAATGAAATGAAATGAAATGAAATGAAATGAAATGAAATGAAATGAAATGAAATGAAACGAAACGAAATGAAATAAAATTAAATGAAGTGAAATAAAATTAAATGAAGTAATATAAAATATAAAATAAAATAGGAGAAGGTGAAATCTTGCTCCAGCTCCTGTCTCCCAAAAGCGCCTCTGCTGAGCTGAATGCGCTTTTATGCAAGGTAACAAAAGCTGGAGGAGGCTCCGGAGGTAAAAGCACAAGTGGAGGCAGGGCCCTGGGGATTTAACCGGGGAGGGGGGGGTGGATTCCCAGAGGTCTGGCTGAAATCTCTGCCTGCCCGTGTTCTGTCCTGCTCCTCTCATGGAGCTCACGGTGTCGGGGTTTGGTGGGCGAGCAGGTGTGAACCCCCATCCCTCCCTGCTGCCAGCGCGGGCTTTAAAGGAGATTTCTCTTCCCATTAAAACTCCGAAAGCCCGAGTGTCATTAATGTTGGCAGTAGGAGCCAATATTAATATAAAGTAGGAGCTGCTAATGCAATTTTTTCTTGTGCTGGCCAGAATTTAGCTGGATTTAGCTGACTTTGCCTTCTCAGGAGGTTTTGTTTTGTTTGTCAGAAAGGGGCAATAAATACACTGGGGTGGGGACAAAACAGGCTTTTAGTGGGAGGATGGTGGGGGGGACCTGTTTCTGTAACATCCTCAAGTGATCCTATTACATCTTTCCCAGAAATTAATTGATTAAATCCTTCAAAACAGTGTTTTCTGTCATTCATGGCTGCCCTTAAGTTTTGAAATAAGCTCCTTAGAGATGCTTTTATGTTGCTCCCTGGGTATTTGTGCCAGATCCTATTCCTTTGGGGCCAAAAGAGGCGTTCCTCTTTGCTGGGTGTTTGGGTTCGGAGTCCCAGCTTAACTCCAAGGCTTGTATCTCTGCAATCATCTGAGTTATTCAAATCTTTAAATTAATCTTTTTTCCCCCCTCCTTAAATGGGAAGAAATTGAGTTCGTAAGAGTAACTGCAAGATTTTGGGTGTCTTAAGATATAGTAACCGGAGTTGCTCTCTTTAAATTGGACATGAAATGGATGGCTGAGTGGGAAGAAGGGATTTTGGAGCGTGTGGTTTTGGAAGGTGACAACCTCTGTGCCTGGGCAGAGCAGAATCAGCCCAAAGTTGCTGAAGTTTTTAAGAGCAGCTCTTTTTGGGTACAGTTATTTTGCTAGAAATAGAGACTTCCAGGCTTGTATCATCCCAAACCCTTGATCCAGCAGAGAATCCCCCTTATTTCCCTGCTTAAATCAGAATAAAATCAGCCTCAGGCAAGGCACAGCCAGGGTGTACAAGAGATGCAGGAAACACGACATCGGGCAAATAACATCTTTAAATTCAACCAGCCAGCGAGTGTCTCAGTCACCCATTTCAGTGTCTTCTTGGGATATTTGGTTTTATTTACTCCTTCCCCATATTGCAACTCGTATTCCCACAGGGGGTCCGATAACAAAATTGCATCAGGAAGAGAAAAAACAATTCTTTTTATTCACAGAGGGTTCAAAAGAGCCCCAGCTCAAACCTGTCCTGGGGGCAGAAAAGGGCAGGCAGGGGTTTTACTGGAGATCAACCCTTCGCCAGGTTCAAAGCAAACCACAGATTGATGGGTTTTAAATCCTTGTTGCCAAAACGCCGCTTCCCATTCCCAGAGCTGGGCTGGCTCCCTGGTACTGGGAGTTCCCTGGTACTGGGAGTTCGTGTTTGTTGAAGACAAGCTGTCAAAGATGTGCATTAAAAAAAAAAAAAATCAACCAAAAAACATTTTATCACATTTTATCCGTTGAATACTAATCGTGGAGAGGCAGGAGGAGGCAATCTGGGACCGTGTCTCCAGGAGAAGCAAAAAATGGTTCACCTGAGGGTTTTAGAATCAGCATTGATGCAGAGCTTCTTCTTAATATATTTGCAGTTGGAGAAACTTTGATAAGATTTTTGCAACCTTTTTACAGGCTTTTTTAGCAGGGCAATGACTTCAGTTCCCCTTGGCGAAGCAGATACACTAACAATGCCCCCCGGGGTCTGTTTGGGAGGCTTAATTAAAGAATTGTTTGTAAATCATTTGAGGATGTTTGGATGAAAGGACCTGGAACCGTGCAATATACTGATTTAATTCCCGAGAGTCGCTCTAAAGGGTTATGACAAGGAGGTTGGAGATCATTCACGGTGGTGGCGGCGACGGGAGACCAGCTGGAAGTCTCTGCTCTCAGCATTTACAGGGAGGCTGGGGTTGCTCTTTGATTATTATTTACATCGTAAATCGTATATTTTCGCTCCCTGTGTGCACCCTCTGAAAGGCCTGAGCCTGAATTCTGGGGTGTTTTGGGGGCTCAGGCCATGGGGAGTGATGGAGGTTGGTTAGAGCCAGTGAGGGTCCCTCCGACTGTGCTGTGCCCCTGTGAGAGCAGAGGTGAGCTATTGGGTGTTGAGGTGCCTTAAATTTTGTCCCCTTCTCCGTGATGCTGTTCCGGGTGACCCCTTTGCCCTGTCCCCAGGGACCCACTGCAGCCCCCCTGATGCTCTGCAGGGCTGGGGAGGGTGGGCTGAGTGGGGGTTCATCCTTATTGCGGGGTGATGCTCTGCTGAGCATCCTGCTGCGACATCCACCTGTGCTATGGGGGTTCAAGCCTCAAGTCCAGGTGCCTTCAGCTTCACCTCCAGGTGGTCCCAGCAGCAGCAGCAGGACCAAGCACGTCGCAAATCCACCTCTGGATGCACAGAAATTCCTCCCTCCTGGCTGCTGAGCTGGTGGGGAGTGGCGCAGACAGAAACACGCACATTGTGAGCCTGAGCATTCGCCTCACCCCCACTCCTGCTCCCGGTCCAACAGCCCTCATGCATGACCAAAAATCACCCTCAGCTCTGAGGACTGAGCACCACGAGAGGGTTTGAACTTTGCAGGAATCCGGGTGGCCGGGTTTGGTCCATTCCCCCTGTGCAGGCACGTGAAATCTCACCAGCCCTCCAGAGGGATTTCACGCAATCCTGCCAACTTCCTTGTCCAAAACCTGTTTTCGTGCTCAGCTTCTTCCACAACTGGCCCATCTCCACCTAGGGATGTTGTTTCTGAATTCTTGCAATGCCTGCCCTTTCCTTCACAGAGAGCAAACCTTGCTTTTTCTTTTTTGGATTTTTTTTCACCCCCCACTCTTTTCACCCCTGCCATTCGTTGTCCTCTAGCTACCTGTGCTCTGTCCACCACCACCCCTGGGTCTTCTCTGAACACTCCACGCTGCAGAGAGCTGGAATTGCCAAACAAATTTCCCCAAGTCTCCCTCTTGCAGCTTGTGAGACAGCCAGGCTCAAGCATGATTCTCCATGGGGGTCTTGCAAGGTCCTGCTGCATGGTGGGCTTTGGGGATGTGCCACCCACCTCCCACCAAACTCTCTCCGCCTGCCTTTGGGGGCTTAACCAAAAAAGAAAAAAAATAATATCCCCGTTTTCTTCCTTGAATTGCTTGGTGTGATGGTGTCCACAACTCAGGTTTCTCCTGTTGCTTCGTTATTTTGGAGGCTTGGGGGTGGTTTGAGCTTCGTCAGGTTTTATGGCTCTAATTGTGTATTTGTTGTAGAGCTGGGCAGAAGCCTCGTGGTGTCCTGCTCTGGAGGTCCTTGAGGAATGCTGAGATCCACTTGAAAGTGGGTAGAGGCGGGAGGGATGTGCTCTGCACGTATCACAGCTCCAGTTTAGAGGTGCCTAAGCATCAGGACCATCCAAAAACATGTTTATGCTAAACAGCCCTGTCTGGGGAGGTGGAGCTGGGGAGAAAAATACCATCTTCCTTGTTACTGTATGAAAATCCTACGTGATATGGTATGGACTGAAGAGCTGAAATGCTGTTGGAAGGACTGACTGTGACAGAGTTTCTGTCCCTATTTTTCATGTGTTTGCTTAAACGATGGGCCGTTTGGTGGAGAGTGGTCAGGGGTGGGGAGCTTCTCTCACCTGGGGCTGCTGCAGTACAAACAGCATCGAGAAGGGTTCAGAACACATGTCAATGTGGTGCTTAAGGACCTGCTGTAGTGGTGGACCTGGCAGTGTTGGGTTCATGGTTGGACTCCATGGTTTTAGACCTCTTTTCCAGCCTTCACGATTCCATGAAAGCCCGGTGAGCAACAACAGCTTTCCAGGGCCAGAAGCAGCCCCACGATGCTGCAAGGGCAGAAGGCACAGGCCACAATTAGAGGGATTTTATCACAACCCCCAGTAAATTGGAGCTTTGTGCTGCGGTCCAGGCGGAGCTGGTGACTTTGCACTGCTTGTTTCTACCCCTTTTCAATGTGACCATGAGGCCACCTGATGCAGTGGTATTTCCTTCAAGGTGGACTTTCAGGGGATGAGTATCAGTGTCCTCACTTCCTTCCATAGCCAAGGGAGAGGGATGGGTTCATCACAGAATCATAGAATGGTTTGGGTTAGAAGAGTCATTAAATATCCAGTTTCACCCTCTGCCATGAGCAGGGACACATTCCACCATCCCAGTCTCCTCCGAGCCCCATCCAACCTGGCCTTGGACACTTCCAGGGATGGGGCATCTGATGCTTCTCTCGGCAACCTGTGCCAGTGTCTCAACACCCTCTGAGGAGGGCTGAGGTCCCTTCAAGGATGATTTAGCCTGTTTCCAGTTACCTGCTGGCTTTGAGTTGCAAATAGTGTTGGAAACAGTGAGTGTCTGGGGGAGTCTTGGACAATGCCAGTAGTAACATTACTGCCTTCCAGGAGGGCAAAGCTCCATGGTGGGTTAATTGGGGTGACCTTTTTTGGGGGTTGCACACACAGGCTCACTTCATTTGAGCTGTTGTGTGTCTCAGAGTCAGTCTCAGAGTCCAAGAAGTGTTGGGACAACACTCTTGGGAGCATAGTGGGATTCTTGAGGTTGCCCTGTGCAGGGCCAGTAGTTGGATTGGATGATTCTTGTGGGTCCCTTCCAAATCAGAATATTCTGTGATCCCGTGAAATTTATTTGAAACCAGAAAATGCCAGGATGAACCACCAACTCCAAAGAGAAAAAAACCCCTCTGTTCTTCAAAACTCGTAGTGAAGTTGCTCTGAGCTCCGAAGGCACCAATATCCTCCATCGCTCATTTGCTTATTGGCTCCTGGGTCCTGCTGATGAAGGTTTTCTCATCGCTAAATGTGTCTGCTTTGCGAATCTTTGCATCTCTGGAGCTCCTGCTGCTCTGCGTGCTGCAGGCACCTTTCCTGTCCCGTAAATAACGTGTGTCTCACAGCATGCTTGGCCAGGGGCCAGAGGCTCTCAGCAGGCACTGGTGACACTTGGGTGACAAAGGATTGCAAGGAGACGAGGAGAACACAAACAGCTTGTTAAAATCAACTTGGCGTGACGCCTCAACGCCCAGCTAAGAGCAGAAGGGGTGAGGAAGGGGAATGAACCTTTTTTTGGGGCTGAAGCACCTGCTTTGAGAGGTGCATCCACAACAAAGCAGCCGAGGGAAGGCCACATGCCAGGCTGAGGTTTGGCTTTCCCAGTGTCTTGACTTGTGTGTCATGTCCAAGGTCCCGTGTCTTGGTGTAGTACCAGGGCTGGGTGGCAGCAGAAAGGGAATGGGCTCTGGTTTGAGCAAGCTGGGATGGGCTGACTTGTGGATGTTGGGAAAATTGGGAGTCCCAGTATGCCAGCCCTTCTGTAGTTGTGGACGAGTTGCATTTTCCTCCTGCTGAGGGTAATGCCGTGTGGGTCCAGATACTTAACAAAGGTGTTTAAGATTGTCCTTTAATTCAGCTGCAGCTTCTGAAAGCAATTTAAATGGCCCTGCTCAGGACATGTCCACTAGAAATGTTTGTTTCCCTATACACTCCTCAACATGATCTGAGATCGCACCAAAAATATCCAGGATGTGCTCCTGGAAACACTCACCATAGAATCATGGAATATACAGAGTTGTAGGGTAACCCCATCAGGGTCATCAAGTCCAGCTCCTGGCCCTGCTCAGGACACCCCGAGGATCACACCACATCCCTGATGTTGTGCTTAAAAACATCAAGGAAAAAAGGTGGGTTTCAGGATTTGGAAGAACACGGTGGTGGTGGGTCAGGAGTGCGCCCTAAAGGCTGCAAAATGAAAAGGCAAATAAGAATATGAATCTTGGGTTTAAAACTCAAATCTATGTTTGATGGCAGATGCAGGGACAGATCCTTGGAAACGGGTGGGTGGGATCTGTGTTAAAACCTCCTCCCAAATGGAAAAGGGAATTTTTTATTTCTGAGTCAGTCAGTCCCATTTTAGATGTTGCTTTGAGGGCCAGTTCATATTCTTAGCATCCTTAATAAAAATTGGATTAATCCAGAGCCTTTTTGTCCGTCCCCAAGTCTGCGTGCAGGGGGAGCTTTGGTCTGAGGCCACGTGGCTCATGAGAGTGGTGAAAGGGAGAAGGAAGGTCATTTTGCAGTGGAAGAATAAGGCCTTAGTTATTAATGGCAAAGGCTGAAATTTTCTCTTGCAGCCTTAATTGATTTTAGCAAATTTAACTGGAGGAGGAGGAGGTAGAAATTAGCTTATAGTTATTGAGCTGTAGTGCTTAAATATATATGAAATCCATTGAAGAAAAAATGAGGAGATAACCTTGTCAGACATTTATTCCAAGTGGCTTCTGTTAGAACCAGGCAAAGAGAAAAATGCCAGATTTCCAACTTTGACAAAGGGGGCTTGAAAGGCTCTTCAGAAAGATTTGGCGAAACTGTTTGAGAAAGTCCTTCTTTGAAACCTAATAGCAAAGACCACTGTTCTGTTGTTTTTTTTCTTTCCCTCCTCCCTGGAGTCTAAAGGCAGGAGGGCGAGATAAGACATTCCACCACGTAGGCAAATGTGGAGGGGGGGGTAAAAAGGAAAAGCTTAAATGATACTGCTGCGGGCTGAGGGAAAGGGAGAGCTCTGAGGGTGACCATTATATGCTGCTTATCAGGATACCGTGAGCCTTGACTGTGAGAAAGAGCAGAGTAGAGTTCAAGAGATGCTCTGTGCCAGCGTGGGTCTGCTTAGCACTGGTTGGACTGGAATAGCATCAAGTAACCAAGGTCTAACATCTATAAACCAAGGTTTATATATAAATATATATACTTACAATATATTTATATTTATAGTAAATAAGCAATAAAGTCGTCCTGGTTGGACATTTCTCATTTATTAAGCAACAGAAGAAACATTTAAAGCACAGGAGCAGGGACTAGACCAGCTAATAAGGAGCCCCCTAAAACCAGGCTGTGATTGCACTGCCTTCTCATTAATGCATCTTTTCAGTCATCACTCTCTGCGGGCGACCCGATTTGGTTCTGGAGCCCAAGTGAATAAAAATAACAAATAAATAAATACAGATTCGCTCCCAAGGGTTTCTCTTGGCAAAGTGGAGAAAGTAGCAACATGAAGTAAAAAGCACAGAAAGGCCCCTTCGTGTTTTGTTTTCCGTTTTGGAATTTTTTTTTTTCTTTTAAGGCAAAGAAAAACTGGGATGTAAATGGGATGAACCAGCAATTCTGGGGGCTCCCAGAAAAACCTCAGCCAACCGAGAGACAACCAAGGCAAATTATGAGCAAAAATCACCCCCTTGAGCCCATTTGCCAGGGTTAATCTCAGCCCACCATCATCTGGGATAATTCCCGTGCCAAAAAGGCAGTGAGAGGTGCCGACCTCTCAGACATAAGGAATAAATTTTCCTCAACAGTCATGTGGAATACTGCGGGGAGAAAAAAAAAAAAAAAAGTGGAAAGATTAATACAACATCCTATTACAGAAAAATTATTGTGTTTCCTTCAAATATTCCCAGATGGCTAAAAAAAAGCCCTCCAGGCTCTCAGTGTGATTTTTGAGGCTTCTGAGATAGTTTCTGCCCATGAATGGCACCAATAAATCCCCATTAACTGCATTCAACAGGAGAAAGATCTTTTCTTTTTTCTTTTTTTTCTCATTAAAGCCTCACAAAGGGTTCAAAACCTCATTTTATGGCAGGGTGCTTTGATTTAAATTGATGTGGCTTAAATTATGAATTTTAATCACGACTTAAAATACGGCAGGAGAAAGTTGGAATTTGAATGATTCGATTTTAATCATGTTTTTCATTTACAATTCATAGCTATACCCCTTAAGCAGGGCTGATCCTCCTCATTGTAAAACTTGGAGATTTACAGCCCACTCTTGCCTTTCAACTGTGTTTTCCAACCAGGTTGACACACTCTGAACATATTTGTTTAAGTAATTTTATAGCCTGACGCCTCTCTATCTCGATTAATTTATGCATCTCTGAAGCCTTCCTTGGTAATGATGAATAAAACTAATTTTGGGTTTATTGGCGGAAATCACTCTTTGCGTGTAGAGGAAATTGCTGTTAAACTCACAGATGCAAAACAGCTTTTAAAATTCCTTTAAGTTACATCAAATAACCCCGGGCCTGGTTACCCAATGCGTAAACTTTTCGACATCCTTTGGGGTCGAGTTCTGAGCCATTCATTGAGTAGATCTCGAGTGTGTCGACCTGTGATGGGGTTTAGTGACTGAAATGAATTGTTTCGTGTCCCCCGAGGGCTTTGAATAAACAGGAGTCGTTCTCTTAAAATTCACTTTTACTGTTTAAAATGGGAGGGGAAACAACTTTATTTTTCAGCTGCCGGGTTCCAGTTGTTTCCGCAGCTTGGAATTAACCGTGGATGGAGGGGCTGGATGTGCCTCTCCTTGATCTGCAGAGGGAATTTAAATGGATAGCTGAGGTTTATATGCGTGACTTTTGACTGTCTAACTGGAGGCAGAAGAGCCTCGTGCTGAGTGTCTGGATACCCTGAGTATCTGCCCGTAGTGTGGGCAGAAGGCAATTAGAGGAAAGAGAAGCAGGAATTAATGAGGCTTCTTTTAACTGACTGCCCAGTTTTTGTCTCACATCCAAATCCAATCCCATTTGGTGTTAGAAAATCCAAGCTCCTCAAGTGTCGTGGCTGTCCTGGTTGGGTTGAGTCTTGCTGCAATATATTTAATATTATTTTTAATTTTTTAAACTTTGGCCTTTTGCAAATTAGGAGGAGGTTTTGCCTTGATGGATTATGGCCCGTGAGAGTGTGCACACCCATTCCCAACAGGACAAGCCCAGTTTGGAACAATCCTTCTTGTGTCCAGGAGAGCAGTGTAGCCAAGTTGATCCTGCTGGACCTTCTTCCATGCCTATCATGGCAGTCTGGTGAGGATGGCACTGAAAACCTGAATTCCCCCTCTTCTTTCCCAACTAAAATACTCTTCATAGATGATCCCACAAAGCCTGGCAAAGCCTGGCTCTCCTCATCCAGCCTATTTGGATGCATCTTCTTGCTGATCCAACATGAGAGCATTTTCTCCAGCAAGCCTGGCAAATGAAACTTTGCCCTTTAAGGCAACAGTCACAGGGGGGAAGGGAGGGGAAGAAGGAAAATAAAATGATCTTGAGGCGATTGTGATTGCCACTCCTGCCATCACTGCTCTGCCATTGCCAGTGACATGGACCTCCTGCTTCTGCAAAAACCTGCTCAGTTTAGGCTGATAAAGTTCTCTGAGAAGCTGCAGTTAAACCCAGCTTAGGGTGGAGGATGCACTGAGAGACCCTGCAGCCCTCACTCTGTGTTTCCTTAACCCAAATCCCTCTCAGGGTGTTGGGAGGAGCAGTATCCCATGGTGGCCATGCTCCTGAGAGGCTCTTCTGTGGTGGATGGGTCTCAGAACCTGGCCTGTGATTTATCATCTCACCCCAAACCTTATTTTCTGAAAAATTTTCCAACCAGGAGAAGGTCAGTGGTGGGTGGAGTGGTGATGAGCAATTCCTGAGGGGGGAAAGGATGGGCTGCACAAGGAGGCACAAAGCCTGTCACCCACCACTGTCCACATTCTGTCATTTCAGGTTTCTCCAAATCACAGCTTCAGTTTCTGGGGGTGATCAACAGGAGCTGATTTGGGGGGGAAAAAAAAACTTTTATTTTGGCAAAGCATGTGGCACAAGAAGAAGAAAGGTGGACTGGTGGTAGAAGGGTGAAAAGTAGACATGTGAGGTGGGTTGATGGCAGGAGAAGTAGGGGACATCATGGTCAATATGTATTTATGAACGGCCTTTAAGAGGGTTAGGGAGGGAGACGCAGGAATCCAAACTGATGGGCTAAAAAAAATAAAGAGATTGTTCTCTGCTTCAAAAACAATCCAACTTTTTGTGTGCTGCTGTTATGAATCTGGCCATGGGTAGCTGGCAGGGTAAAGTTTTGGGAGTGTTAAAGGGGTTTTTGTGGCATAGGAAACCCCAAAGGAGCGTGGCTCTCCTTCCCCTCGTCACATCAGAAATGGAGATTACAGCATCTCATCAGCATCTCTGCCCCACCAGTAGCTCCTGCAGAACCCTCTGGCCAGTGTAGGATCTTCCAGCATTTCGGGACGTGGCGTGGACAACTGGATAGGCCTCAGGATGGGTAGAGAGCCCCCAGTATGATGATTATTGGTGAGAAAGTTGGGAGGGGGGGGATCCTGTGAAGAGTTGGGTGTATTTTGGACCACATCCAAAGCCTGCTGAGATCCCACCGAGCGCCACTCTTCGTGTGCTCGCACGCAGAAAAATCCCACTGAAAAAAATCCCAATTAAAAAAAAAAAAACAAAAACCTGGGGGAAAAAAATTTTAAAAAAATTATAAATCTGGAAACCACCAAAAGAAGAAGCTGAGTGTGCCTTGAGTGGTTCTCCCGGTGGCACTTGGGGGCTGGCCATCCCCAAGGAATGCCGGCTGTTTGGGGGGCTGTGTTTGGGTTTGAGGGGGGCAGTTCTGCTCTTTGTCTCCTGTGAGAGAGTTCTGTGTGTCTGGCAGGACCTCCGCAGCCTGACTGGGAGAGGGGGGTGATGCTGGGATGGATGTGAAGCTGCTTTCCCTGGGAGCAGGGGATGCCCCAAACCTGCAAACAACAGCCCAGCTGGCCTTTTTAAGGAGGGTTTCCTTATAATCCAGCTCTAAAGCAGTTTTGGGTTTTTTTTTTTGCGGGGGGAGCGTTATCTCTGTCTTGGCTGGGAAAATCAGTACCCTGAGGCGCTGGAGGAAGAGGGTTGATGAAGTGGTTGGGGGAGTAGGACCAGCACAAGGAAACCTCTGCAGGAGAATTGGCTTTTGAGCTGGATTTTGGAGAGCACTTTTAAGACTGTTCTTTTTCTTTCTTTTCTTTCTTTTCTTTTCTTTCTTTTCTTTTCTTTCTTTTCTTTTCTTTCTTTTCTTTCTTTCTTTCTTTCTTTCTTTCTTTCTTTCTTTCTTTCTTTCTTTCTTTCTTTCTTTCTTTCTTTCTTTCTTTCTTTCTTTCTTTCTTTCTTTCTTTTCTTTCTTTTCTTTCTTTCTTTCTTTTCTTTCTTTCTTTCTTCCTTCTTTCTTTCTTTCTTTTCTTTCTTTCTTTCTTTCTTTTCTTTCTTTCCTTTCCTTCCTTTCCTTCCTTTCATTCCTTCCTTTCATTCCTTCCTTTCTTCCTTCCTTCCTTCCTTTCTTCCTTCCTTCCTTCCTTTCTTCCTTCCTTCCTTCCTTTCTTCCTTCCTTCCTTTCTTCCTTCCTTCCTTCCTTCCTTCCTTCCTTTCTTCCTTCCTTCCTTTCATTCCCCCCATCCTGGAGGCTGAGGCTCATCAAAGTGGGGGGCTCAGGGAAGGGAAGGGTAAGAAAAGTGCAGCCCCTGGGCTGTTTCTGCAGGGATTTCAGCTCAGTGTGGGCAGAGGCACTCACCCCACCGAGGGGCAGGGGGCAGAGGGGGCGATGAGATTTTGCCTCTGCCCGAGTCTGACAAGCCCAGGTGTTCACAGCCCATGTCTCAAGGAATAAGCATTCCTGATGCAGGCATTTGTTTCACAGAGGCAGAGAGAGAGACCCTCAGGTCTCTTGGTTCCTGTTTAAGCATCTCTTTGCTGAGATGGACAGGTGTGTGTGAGGTGCCTGTGGGCAGATTTCCCATATTTCTCCTCACAAAAGGCAGGGAATGGCTTGTTACAGGAACTTGGTGGACCTCTCAGGACATCCCAGAGAGTTGTGAATTGTCCCAGTCCCTTCAAGCTTTAGCTGTTGCCATGAAACCAACCAGAGCGGGGAAAGGAGGAGCCCTCTCCTTGATAATACAGGTTAGGAATAACTCATTTGTTTTGTAGCAGTAAAGATCAGTTTTTGTTGCTGGTTGGATTTGGATTTGAGCCACCTTCCCAGGGGTGAGGGTCTAACATACGAATGTCCTGCTGCTGGGACTCATCTCCATCACATTTGCATGCTGCCCTCCATGCACTGGGGTGTTTGCAAGGTGAGGATTTGCTCCACTTCTTGTTTTCTCCAACACTGTTCTTCTCCCGTTTGGGAGACCTGATCCAAATCCTGCAGCAACACAGGACTTGTCCATCTGCTGCGTCACCCACGGTCCCAAAATGCAACTCTTGCCTTCCAGCACCTTTTATTTCACTACGGTGCTGTGCAGAAGTTTGTTGGACAAAGGAACTTGGAGCTCTTGTTTTGCATCATTGAACCCTTTCAGCCTCTCATAGTCCACAAAGAGAGGTCTGGGTGCTGGAAGGAACCGGTGAGGGACAATCAGAGCAATCCAAGGCCAGGATGGATGGGGCTTGGAGCAACCTAGTCTAGTGGAAGGTGTCCCTGACCATGGCAGGAGGGTTTGAACTGGATGATCTTCAAGGTTCCTTTCAACCCAGACCATTCTGTGATTCTATGCCAGCAAACAGGGGCCAGGAATGCACCGGAGAGCAGTGTCTGTAGTAGGTAGGCTTCCCAGTTATTAATTATTTAAAGCAATCAATTACTGAGAATTTGAAGCAATCCACAGTCTGTTACCAAGAATTATCAATAAGCATTGCTAAAAGTCCTCATCTGCTTTTGATGGCTCAGCCTTTTCTTGCCTCCGTGGTCAGCAGGCTCAGGGCTTGGTTTCTGAGGGTTGTCCAGCAGCATTTTGCCCAAAAAATAATTCCCAGAGGTGTCAGGATGAGACAAGGCTCAGGGCAACAAGAGGGTCTTTTTGCACAGCTGATTTTGCTTCTCCAAATGTGCATTTGAAACCTGCGTGTGGATTTTTCACTTGTCTCTTCTGCCTTCCCATAATCAGGGGAGCCGTTTTCTTGTATAAAATTGAGTAGCTTTTGCAGCAGATCCGTGCTTTGATTCAGCAAGGGGTCACTTGCAGACATCACTGTAGCACAGCCCCACATCCTCCTGCTGCACCCAGAGCTGCTGGTCACCTCCGTGGATCCCCTCCTAGGTGGGAACTCAACCTGGTGCTTGCAGACCCGATGGCTGCTCTTAGGAGAAAGAAGAGGATGATTAACAGCAGGGAGGGGACGCAACTCCTTCTTCCTTCCTGCTTCCTTTGCTCCCTTCCCATGCCCTGCCATGGCCTTCCCTGCGGCACAACCTCCAGGCACTGCCCAGGAGAGAAGGGTTTTGGTGGCAGGGAGATGTTTTGGTGGCAGGGAGATGTTTTGGTGGCCGGGAGTTGTCAGCAAAGCCCTGAGCTCAACAGGTGAGCTGGACAGGGGTCTTTTCCAACCATACCACCCTGAGTGTAGGTGTTTGCAAGTTTTCCTTTAGGAATATCATTTAGGATTTTCCTCTCTAACCAGCGAGTCTCTTCCTGCTCAAACTCGCTGCCTGTCCAGGGAGTTTTTGGGGAGCTGGGCATGACCACTGTTGCCTGCTATTTTTGTATTATATATTAAGTTTTTTTGCTGGAGTTTCCCAGCACGCAGCCACGCCACTGAAACCCACTGAGTGCAAAGCATTTGGATCCCCATCCCGGTGACATCCCACAACTTCCCATGCTCTTCTGCTCAGCTGTAACCACGCAGGAATCTCACTCCTTGCTGGGCTGCTGGGTGGACAACATTGTTCCCCTATTGAGTCATAACAATGAGGTCATTGGGCTGGAAAGACAATGTCATTCAGCAGCCAAGAACCCAGCTGGCTGATCCCGGTTGTGTCTCATCTCCTATGACAAAGCCACATTTAATTGACTAATTAAAGCCTTTGCAGGCTCCATCTTGGAAGGGGTGAGCAAAATAGGCATTGTCCTTTGTCAGCATTAAGTCAGCCCAGTTGGCCGATTAATAAGCAAGACCTTTCCTCCTTCTCCACTTTCCTACTTGCTGTGTAGGCCTGAATTCCTGGTCCTGGCAAACCTCCTCGGGGACATCCCACCGTGTGTTTCAGAGCAAGCTGTCTGAATGAGCACCTGAGGAGCTCAAGAGAGCCCGACCAAAGCCCACTGTGCTCTAAGGTGACCCAGCTCAAACCACTTTGGGGTGGCCTCTTGGCATTGCCATCCCTTCTTTTGCTGGGCACTCGATATTTTGGGTTCCCAGCTCCCTCCGGGAGTTTGATGTTGTACCTAAACCTCTGGTGTTGGGGTGCTCCTATACTCTGTACGCCCTACAAGGACAATGGGGTCTACTGGCTGTGAGCCAGGGACATTTTTCTTCCCATTTATGGGCCATCTTTCCCTTTATGCACCTTTTTGGGGGTGCAGGCTGGGTGCCCACAGGGTAGTCAGAAAGGAGGGATGTGTCCAAGCGCGGGCACTGTCCTCAGTCAGTCTCTACTTCCCTCAGCTGAGCGCTCCTGCAGTGCCAGAACCTTCACCACACGCTGAATGAAGATGTTCCCAGCCCTGAGACCAATGGGCACTTCTACCCTCGACATTTCTCACTCCTATTGGCATTCTGAGCAAGATCATCCAGAAAACAGTGAATAAATGCGCCCTGAGGGACCTCTCAGGGATAAACACCATTCCGTGCTGCTACGTCGCCATTTCCAATAAGCCCTCGATTTTTATTTTTATTTTTTTTCTGCCCTCAATGTGCTTGTCTTACATCAGATTTATCTCCCTTCTGCTGCCAGGCCCAGCTGAGCTGGGTGTGTGTTTACCACGGCCGGTGTCCCAGCCCTAAAGCACAGCAGCCGCTTCTTTTGAAGAACATACAAAGCAAGGAAGAGGAGCAATTGTTTGGGAGGAAGTCGAACCATAATGTAATAAACTCCCATGGGATTTACTATTAGTAATTATTTGTATTGCTCTGGCTCCTAACCAAGGTTGGGGCCTGGGTTAGAAAGGTGCTGGACCAGCCTGGGAGTGAAGACAGCTCTTCTGTCCAAAAACTGTCCACTCTTGGATTTAGAGATGGGGAAACTGTTTTGGAGAGTTGTGGCTGAGCAAAGGTTTGAGCCAGCACATCCAGGAGCATCCTTCCTCTCTGGTGGTAAATCCTAGAACGTGGAATCACAGAATTGTTTGGATTGGAAGGCGCCTTAAATATCACCTCGTTCCACTCCCTCACTGTGAGCAAGGACACCTTCCACTAGCCCAGGTTGCTCAAAGCCCATCCAACCTGGCTTTGAACACTTCCTCTACCTGTGCTGCTCTCAATAAAAGGCCACTGAGTAATAAATATGCTGTGCTGGAGAACCTCCCGTTGGGACAGCACTGGAAAAGGTCGTCGCTCACTCTTTTTGCCTTTAATCAGTGATTCCTGTGATCGTGTATATTATTTCAAGGAATGGAACAGCAGGGGCTGTTGAAGGACACAAGTACTTCAAATAGAAACCCAGTCCCAGCGCTCCTGAAAAACAAAACAGAATAAAACAACAACAACAACAAAATAAAACAAAACAACAACAACAACAAGAAGCTAAAATGGATATTCTTTTTTTCTGTAAAACTGACCATTTCAGGGCAGTTAAGTAACGAGGCAATTACGAATTTGCCAACAATAGAAGTTGATCAGATTACATGGGCCTGTAAAGCCAGACCGTCACGGGAGCCTTTTGGTGGGAAAGAAACTCAGTGCCAGACAGTCTTTAAATAGTTTTGAATAGGAGGGAGGGTTTGCTGTGTCCTTCCCTTCCTAGGCTCTCCCCACCTAAAGAATAGCACCGAGCCTCCTGCCAAGTCCTCGGTGTCCAGGCAATGCCCAAAGGCTCCACTCACAGGCTCGGCTGTATAAATATATGGAGGTGCATACGTACACACATGGGTGTATATATATAGAGCTCCCAGTTAGCCAGGAAGACCCCACCCTGAGAGAGGTGAGGGTGTGGAACTGAAGGGGGAAATAAAAAAATAAAATAAAAAAAAAAAAAAGGGGGGACCCAAAATAGCCCCGACGCACAAAGGATCCCAAGGAAACACAGAGCTCTCCTCACGGCATTGACAGGAAATCTCTGGGATGCTGGCTTGGTAACCCCGGCTAGCCAAGGTCATGGGGGACTGGTCGTGGTGGAGGGATGGATCCTGACATCCATCTTCTGCAAAAACATGGAGCGAGGGGGCTGCGCTGGCAGCTCTTCTGTCGGTGAAGGTTTGCAGGTGTGCCAGATGTGCCTGCAGAGGGACCTGTCCCCAGCACAGCCTGAATGACCAGCAAATTCTCACTGGGGAGTGAGTGCTTAACTAGGAATTGCCCAAAAGTTTGCTTGGAGAGGCTGGGATGCTTGAGGAGGTCACCAGTGCCTGTTGGATGTGGCTCCTGTGTCACTTAGCATCAATCATGTCTTTCACCCAGTCACATCACATCACCTTTGAGTCTGGACAGACCACAGAGCACAGACTCGTAGATTATCTGAAGCTGGAAGGGACCCATAAGGGTCATCCAGTCCAAGACATTTCAGCTTGTCACCTTTGGGTCCATCCTGGCGTGGTGGTGGGTGATGCACAAGATAAGCAACGTGACTTGCGACCCCAGAAAGGTCAGAAACAAACTTGCAGGCTGGAGGGCGTAGATTTGGGCTGACCTGTGACTCACCAAAGGTGCTGGGCACACAAAGGAGGGTGAGGCTTTGGGTCTTATCGTGTCCCCACCATCTCTTTTCCGCTGGTCCTTTCTGCCCTCGAGGTGGCCAAGCAGCCTCCAAGTCCTGCCCAAGTATGGCCCTGGGGGGCTGGCAAGCTCCCCACCAAAAACCTCGGTGGCAGGAGCAGGCAGAGGCTGCTGAGTGAGGGCGATTCCTGCCGTAAATCTTTGGGAGAGGTGGAGAGGAAAGGGAGGTGCAAGAAGCAGGGGACAGCGTGTTGCAACACCACAGTGGTGCTGTGCCAGCACAAACTGACCTTCCAGTCACCTGTCTCCATGCCTTTTTTTCGCCTCCTTCTGCTGAAACTGCCTGTGACCAGGCTGAGGTCTCCTTATTCCTTTGGGTTTCAAGTATCTCCTCTTGATTTCTGACCTGTAGGGCAGCAGGTTGGACCTGCTCCATGCTGAGCCTGCAGCAAGTGTTGGTCTCCAGCTGAGGATGGCATCCTCGGTTCTGGTGGCACAAGTCTGGGCATTAGATGCCTGCTGCTAATGCCAGCTTTAATACCCCTCTGTGGTCGGGCTTTGTTGGGCTGTGATACCACACACAAACCAGTAGTCACTGTTGGGGGTTGGAGTTGATCCTTTTTCTGGAGCCCCCACCACAAGACAGGGCACATTTGCAGTGAGGAAGAGGAGTGGAGGGAATGTGATGCTCGTGATAAGCGGGGGGCCCTTTTGGCTGCAAAACCTCCCCATAGGAACTCGGGGCTTCGTCTCCCAGGGCCAAAGTCTAGACACATCGCCGATGCACGGCACCCAGTTTGAGTGACATTAGATGTGACAGCTCTTCCCCGGTGCCCGCCAGCTGGCAGGGGTTCAGCTGGCAGGGTGAGCAGCTCAGGGCCAGCTCCAGCCCTGCGTGGCTCAGTGTGAACCCAAATGTGAACCCAAATGTGAACCCAGTTGGCTGGAGAAGAGGGCACGTCTCCCTGCCTGTGCTGCTGAGCTCACCTTGCCCCTCTGTCCTCTTGCCCATCCCACTCCCCAGCTGTGGTGTGGTCTGCCCACTGTCTTCTTAATGTCCTGCCTTTCTCCATGACAAAAACAGAGCAAAACTGAGTTCCTGGAAGACCTTATTGTGGTCTTTCTGTACTTAAAGGGGCTTGTAAGAAAGATGGGGACAAACTCTATAACGGGGTGATGGTTTTAAAGTGAACAAGGGTCAATTAAGAACAGATCTAAAGGAGATATTTTTTATGATAAGGGTGGTGAGATGCTGGCACAGTTTGCCCAGAGAGTTCATGGCTGCCCCTTCCCTGGAAACATTCAAGGCCAGGTTGGACAGGGCTCTGAGCAACCTGATCTGGTTGAAGATTTCCCTGCTCACTGCAGGGGGTGCTGGATGAGATGGCTTTTAACCATCCCTTCCAACCCAAACTAATCTATGAATGCATAATATGACATCAAATCTGGCATCAATCAGAGCTTTCCCTGCCCAGGAATCAGAAAAGGCCAACCTCAGCCAGGGAGGGAGGTGTGCCCCATCCCTGACGTTTGGTCAGAGCGACATTTGGGAGTTTGTTTTTGCGAGGTCCATCACCGGATCCCTCCTGAATTAACCTTCTCAAACTTCATCAGCACCCTCTCGTCAGCTTTCAGAGCTGAGAAGACTTTAATTTGATTTAACCTACTCCATTTTGGCTAAATTAAAGAGAGACAGATTTAAAGCTGAACAAGAGTGGCCACCTGGTGGGTTGCGTGCACTTCGACTAATCCGCTCTGAAATCATACCTCCTTTTAATTTTAGATTAATTTTTCTGAGTGCCTCGGTGTAGACAAGCCATCAGGCTGAATAAAGATCAGTCCCTGTCTTGCGGGCTCGTGTCCTCACTGCTCCTCAAGTTGTCTGGAGTGAAGTCCTCCAGGAAAAGCCAGCCAGGGATGAATCATCTTTCTGGGGTGGAAAGCATGAGGAGGAACTTTTGCTCTGTCTTAAAGAATAAATCTATCCCCAGATATCCTCACTGGCGAGCAGCAGCTCCGTGGCAGGGCTGGAGAAAGGAGGTCAGGTCCCCAGGAAGGGCTGCTGCAATGTGACAGTTCAGCCCTCGAGAGCAAAGCAGATGCTTTGGCCAAGCAGCTCTTAGTGTTGGCTTCTCCAAAGGTCTCCTTCCCACAACCTTGCCGACAGCTTTGCAGCTGGAGTCAATTCATGGCTCAGCCTTCAACCCTAGAGGGGGATGGTGAAGCTCCTTCGACTCTGGAGGGGAGGTGGTGAAGGTCCTTCAACCATGGAGAGAGGTGGTGAAGGTCCTTCAACCCTCCTTTGAACCCAGAGAAAGTTGGTGAAGCTCCTCCAAACCTTGGGAAAGGTGGTAAAGTTCCTTCAACCCTCTGAACCTCTCACCCCATCTCTCTGAACCTCTCTGGGGGTTAACCCTAACCCTAACCCTAACCTCTCTGGTGGTTCAGAGAGAGGTAGTGAAGCCGAGTGGTCTCCTCATGGAGTCAAGGTGGAATTGTCAATCTGGTAGCATTAGTCTGTCTGTCCTTTTTATGAACCTAAGATTCCTCTCTAAATTCAGGCAAACTCAGACTTCTGGTCTATTTACTTTTTGTTTTAAAAAAAGGCTCTTTTAGCACTCATGTTCACTTGATGAGAGCCCAAAAGAGCATCTTGAAGACTTGCAACATTGAAGGTACGCAAGAAAACCCCCAGATGTTCAGTGTGTGACAAAGCTGTGTGGTCTTCCAGAATTCCCGTGGGTTTCAGTGTTCTGTTGACTCAGCCACTCTTTCGGGACAGCTGGTACCTGCTGCAAAGAGACTTTTCTGGCCCATTACTCAGTGCAAACCTTGAGTTTCTTCCAAAACCCTGGGTGACTTTTGCAGAAAAGGAGCGGTCTCGGGGCTAAACGTACCAGACACGGTGTCCTTCAGCCCATGGGTGATTGATTGATTGATTGATGCTCAATCACTGCCACAGATCCCTCTCCAAAGCAGCAAGGTCATCACGGGATAACTCCACTTTAATGGGGCATCAAGGATTCAGGAGGAGGACGGGAACGTGGCCACACTCTGTGCTTTGGAGGGTCTGGTCAGGCTGGGACATGAGGCTTTTTTTGGCTCGTGCTCCTCACGTTTCTGCTCCAGCAGCTCTGCTACCGTTTCCTCCACCATGGGGTGTTTCTGCTCAGCCTGCAGAGTCCCCGGTTCGTTTTGCAGCCTGGGAAAGGTGCAGGGCTGGAGCCGGGTCCCCTAAAAATCCCATCAGCTCCTGGTGGAAAGAGGATGTTTCCAGGCTCGGTGATCCAAAATATCTGGGGGTGGCGTGGACAGAGGCGTGCACGTGTGTTTGTGTTTGTTTGCCTCCCTGACAACCTCTGGCAAAGGATTTCAGAGCTTTCATTTTCCACAGCGGCCTTCCTGCCTCCTGTTGATTATTTTTTTCGTCTTTCCCTTCACTTCTTAGATAACTACGGGTTTTCCATGAGAGGAATCGTGGAGACACAATCCTAAATAGGATGTCCTATGTTTATCCTTAAGAGAGGCTGGACTGGTGCTTCCTCCCACTGCTGGCATTCCTCACCTCTGGCTGGGGCTGGCCATAGGATGGAGCACTGCCTGGGATTAGACATGATGGTCCTTGTGTGTCCCTCCCAACCCAGCATAACCTGCAATTTGGGTGAAAGATGTCTCTGATCCCAAATTTCTGGCAAAAAAACAGCCTTTGAGGGTGAAATTCAGGAGAGGTCCAAGCGTGGCATGGAAGGCAATTGAACGAAGTTTTTGAGAGGATGGGAGTGAGGAGCACTGAAATACTCCTGCTCCCTCAAATCCACTGGTCATTAATTAGTGCAGCAAATGGACCCATTTCTGCCTCCCCAAATGTGTTTAGAGGGACCAAGGGAGCGAGGGGGAGACGTGTCAGGGGCTGCAGGGGAAGAGGAGTGTGGGCAGACGTGCCTTGGGATGATTATTTTTAATATTTGTCATCCTTCCAAATGAAACAGCAGATGAGCTGAGCTGGCTCAAATACTTGCAGCAAAGAGCTGATGGGGAATTTGTTAATGAAGCAGGTTTCTTGTCAGAAAATGCCAGTTCATCAGAACCCGGATTTTGGGAGACATGTGGTGCAGTCCTGGCACGAAAAATGTATCAGGCTGTGGATGGGTTTCTTGCTTGAAACCAAAGAGGTTTAAAGGCTGCTGTGTGATGAAAGCCAAGTCAGGGAGATCTAACAGCAGGGACAGAGCAGCTAAAGCTCACGGGAGGTTTGGTTCACATCCTGCTTTTTGGGCTTTAGGGTTACTTCTACTTCGTAAAAAAAGGGACAACTTACATTTTCCCCAGTTCTGGAAGCAGAGTGGCTTTTGGCTACTGTAGGGATGTGCCTGACTGCAAAATCCCACAGACTGGTCCATCAGGATGATGCTGAAATTCTGCAGGGACACGCCCCAGATCTCCAGCCAAGCAGTATCTCCAGGCTGGCAGTGGAGTAGGAAGCCCTGGATGCTCCTCTCCATCTGCATGGGGTTTGAAGCACATCCTTTTCCCCCACCCCATTCCATATCCAGCCTGGGAAAGTCTGCCAGAACTGAGGCTGTGGCTGCAGGTTCCTCTCGTTTGACAGCAGAGAAGAGGGCACTTGCCAGGACTATTGCCTTGATCACTTGCCTGCAAGATCTAAACAGCAGAGTCTTTTCAATAGTCTTCTCACAGAGGGGAAAAGGAGGTTGACTGCTGAAAACAAACCCTGTGGCTTTAAATCAGAGTCCAGGAATACTTGTTTCAGAGAACCACAGAATGGTTTGGGTTGGAAGGGACCTACAGATCATTCCATGGGCAGGGACACCTTCCACCAGCCCAGGTTGCTCCAAGCCCCGTCCAACCTGGCATTGGACACTTCCCAGAGAGGATCAGCCACAGCTTCTCTAGGCAGCCTGTGCCAGGGCCTCCTCACCCTCACAGTCATTTTTTTCCCAATATCCCACCTAACCCTGCCCTTTGGCAGTGGGAAGCCATTTCCACTTGTCCTGTCACTCCAGACCTTGTCCAAAGTCCCTCTCCAGCTCTCCAGAAGCCCCTTTATGCACTAGAAGGGGCTCTCAGGTCTCCCTGGAGCCCTCTCTTCTCCAGGTGAATCCTCCCAGCACTCCCAGCCTGGCTCCAGAGCAGAGGGACTCCAGCCCTTGGAACATCTTTGTGGCCTCCTCTGGACTTGGTCCAGGAGCTCCACATCCTTTTGCTGTTGGACCCCAGAGCAGGAGGCAGCTCTGCAGGTGGGATGTCACCGGAGCAGAGCAAAGGGGCAGAATCCCCTCCCTCGACCTGCTGCCCACTCTGCTTTTGGTGCAGCCCCTTCCCAAGTGCTACTCTTGCACTAATTAGGTCCAGCCATTAGGGTCTCACCTTTCATATTTTGCAGAGCAATTCTGTCTAAGCTGTTCCTGCAGCAGTTTTTATTCTGGCAGGGTTTTGGAGAGGATAGACATCCCTGCACTGGGTAATTGGATTAGACTTTAATTCTCTGGCAGCTGCTGTTGGACTTTTCCCCATTTCCCATTCCCTGACCCAGGAAGCCAAGTCGGTCTTTGGCCCTTATTTTCATAATGTTGATGGTGAGCCTGGCAGCAAAGGGGTTGGGTGATGGCCAGTTTGGAAGAGTATCTTGTGAGGTGGGGAGTGCCATTGTTCAAGGGCGAAGGGTGCTGTGGACACCAACAGCATCCTCGTACCACATCCCTCTCCGAAATCTCAGCAGGCAGCTTGGGATGTGTTTGGATCCCGTCTGTCCCGAAGCTGATGGAAGGGAGAGAGCCTCTGCACGGGCGAAATTAAAAGCCTTGCGAGGTATTTGCTCTGGTAGCCCAGCTTAATTCCAGGATAAATAACACAGTTCTGTGTGATATTCTGCCAATCTGATCGCTCTCGCAGTTCCAAGAGGAGGTGACAAATTTCCTGTCCTCTGCAGCGACTGCTCCCTGCTCCACCTCAGGCACGGCTGCATTGCAGCGGGTGGATAAAACGTTCCTTTCCTCCAGGAGCTTCTTGGGATGCAAAGATGACTCCAGGAGCCTCCTCACTGGCTTTGTCGTATGCTTTTCCTTAAGAAAGGTCACCCCTGGAGCCTCAGCCCCCGCTTTCCCTTTGATGGACCCAACCCGTTGCCCCCGTTCCATCAGGAAAGGCTGCAAAAGAACAGGAGGAAAATAAGGACTTCCTCGGGCCTGGCTCACATCCCTTCCCCTTCCCTGGGTTGCTCAGGCTCCTTAGTTTTTCTCATCCCTCCTTGGGAGGAGCAGGGGCCGGCTGGCGTAAGGCTCTGAGCCGGGCTCAGCCTGCCGGCGTGGGGTGTGTCACCCACCGTTTCCGAAGTTATTCTTTTGAGTTTCCTTTTCTCACTATTAATAGAACTTCAGCCAATATCTGAGCTGTTTCGACAAGACGGATGGGGTTGGGGCAGTGGTTGGAGTGGGGGGAGAGCGAGGGAGGCGTCACCAAAATAGGAAGCGGGGAAGCTGTTGGGCTGGGAATTAATCAGAGGAGCTGCATGGAGAGGGAGTTAATGGTTGGCTCGGGGTGGGCTGTTGGGAGGATGGACGGGACGTGTCCTTTCGCTTTGCGTTCGGCGCTGGTTTCGTTCCCTGTTTGTGCTCCGAGCTGTGACCTTTGCGAGGAGCTTCTCCCCTGAGCACCTTCATCCTCCTGCAGAGCACCACGTACCCGCTGTGTCAGGCTTACATCATTCTGTGGGTGGTGGGGTTAAACCGAAAGAGAGAAGCTTGTTAGGTTAAATATTGGGAAGGAATTCTTCCCTGTGAGGGTGGGAAGGCCCCTGGCACAGGTTGCCCAGACAAGCTGTGGATGCCCCATCCCTGCAAGTGTCCCACACCAGGTTGGATGGGGCTTGGAGCAACCTGGGCTAGTGGAAGGTGTCCCTGCCCACGGTAGGATATTGGAACAGGATGATCTTTAAGAGGTGCCTTCCAATCCAATCCGTTCTGTGATTCTGTTCTTCGTGGTGGTGCACAGCTCAAAATTGTGTCTGTGACTGCTGTTGTGAGGAGCTGGGATGGCACAGACCAGCACACCTTGCCTTTTGCCCTTTGGGGTGGCTTTTCACATCCCAGCATCTCCTGACCAGAGAACTCCCCGCACCAGCCCCATCCAGGAGCACCCCCAGTGGCACTTCCAGCCTCCCAAATACTTCTCACTTAGGGCCAAACAAACCCATGTGGATAATTAGCAATAAGGGACAGTTCTCTCCCCTGTGGGGCTGTCCCCATCACGGGCACACCATATCCCAGCCACAGCCATGGGATAACACATCTCCGGACGTGAAATCATGTTTTTGCAGCTCACTCATTTCCTCTGGGCTGTTTGGCCGACGCGCTCACGGATGCTCACGCTCTCCTCCCGTGGGTCTACCCCACTCCCAGCCCCAAAGGTTTGGGTTTTCTGGGTGTTATGTGTGGAAGAGGGAGTGCAGACCAACACTTCAGTCTCACTGCAGCCAGCGCTCTCAAAACACCCCGCCAGCTGCTGTACCACTCTCATGTTCCCTAAAACAACGAGTTGGTGACGGGCCAAAAAAGTGAACTCCAAGAAATGACCTTCTCGTGCCAAAATGCAGCCAGCAAAGTCAGGGACAGGTGGTTTGTTTTCTGCCCTTTGGAAAACAGGGTGAGGGACTCTGGCTGAGATTCGAGTGAACGTTGTTTAGGGAAGGATCTCCTGCTTGTAAGGGTAGGGATAACTCAGAGGATCTCCTCTCTCATGGCATGTGTTAAATCCTTTTCTCTCCGTGGAGGGGCCTCTTTGTTTCCTGCGAAAGGACTTGCTGTATCTTTTGTGAGTGATTTTCATGCTGAAGGGGCACCGAACATAATCCTGTCCTGCCTGGTTGTTCTTACCACCAGTCCGTGGTTCCAGGGCTCTCCTCCTCCTTCAACCCAATCCTTTCTGATTCTCCTGCTGAGGGCAGTCGTCAGGCAATGCTGGCCACCAGCCCAGGCAAACAGGGGCTTGTCACCAATTATTACCCCTGGGTCCACTGACAAAATTTGGCACAGGTGGCCAGTGAAGGAGGAAGAGAGAAAATCCCCATTCTCGGGGATTTTAAAGAGTTGCAGTAGGTGTGGAAGGAAAACAGTGACTCCTGGGAGTGTCGTGCTCTCACTGCTTGTTCTGTATTTGCTTCTGCTTTGGAATTCAGTTTGCAGTGAGTTTGCCTAAGCCAGGTGTTCTGTGGGGGGGTCAACCTGCAAGACACCAAAAAAATGTGGATTTTCTAAATAAAATGCATTTTTTTTCCCAGTGCTGCAGCAAGCCAGAGTCCCTGGGCAAACAGCTAATGTTAAGCTCAGAGCAATAAAGCTGCAGAATGGTGTTGAGCCCCATGAGTGCAGCAGCAGTAGGAAAACCCATTAATTTAATGCAGCTGGAGAGGAGAAAAGGTGAATTTTCCCGGCGGAAGGGTCCCCCAAAAACCTGCAGCACAGGTGTGGGGTAGGGGACAGGTGTTGCTCCTCCGTGGGAGGAGGATTTCACCCACTCCTGGCTGGGGCTCTCTCCATTGGCGTGTTGTGGGGCCAGCCCACAGTGCTGCAGGTTTTCTTGGAGTGTCAAGTTTGCAACCTGCCTGGGTTTCCTCTTCCATGGCCTTTCCCGTGGCTGCTGTTTCACCACAGCTGCTGCATTTCAGTCAGCTACAATCCTTCTTTAATAGCCTGCTTTGAGACAAGCGAGCTGTGGAGGCAAAAAGGGGGAATTTGGTAGCAGCCCAGCTGAGCTGGGGTGGAGGTTATTAAAGAAACATCAATTTTAGATCAAGTTTGGGATGGGAGATACTTTTCAAAAGGCTTTCAAGGGGTCCCATCCAGCTTGACAGGGCAAGAGCAGGTTTGTGTGAGCACTTGGAGAGATACAGGAAGATAAGACACTAATAAGTTTTGTGGGCATCAACTTGGGTCTTGGTTCTTCTCCCAGTTATTTTCTGGGGACGTGTCACCCTGTGTGCCTCAAAAGAGGCCCTGCCACCACCCCAGCCAGGGCGCCAGGACAATCCCACCAGATTTCTCCATCAGCACAACGACACCTCGCTTTGGGCTTTTGCTTCCATTTTTTTGTTTAAAGTGGTGAAAAACTATCTGTAGCTTCCCAGGGAAGTGCTGGGGCAGGGACCCTGGTTTCCACAGGGTCCCAGCTGGCCACCAGGGCTGGCCCAGGGCCAAAGCATGGTTCTTCCTTTTGCGGACAGGTTTGAATGGAATTGTCTTTCTGACCTCCCTTTGGTGCCTGTGCTCTCTGCCTCTCTGGGAGGGGGCTGTGAGATGAAGTGGAAGCAAGAGCAAAGGGTGATTTCCTCCTTCTTCCCACCCCTTTCTTTATTTACATCTCTTTTGTACTGTTTCTGCCTTCGGGGGATTTTTTTTCTGTACCTCTTTTGTTGCCAAAGCCCTTGTCGAATGTTACACCCTGTTGATGGGACAGCCCCGTTTTGTGGCTCACTGGATGCCTGCCTGGTCTCCCTCTAGTTTGGTGCAACCATCACTGAGGATTCAGATTCAAGCCACACAAGTTGATAATACAACTTAAGGAGGTGGGTAGGTCCAAACTCCCTCCTCTCTTTGGCGCCTGGGGTTTATCTGCCAGGTCCCTGTGCCCGTGTTTTGTTTCCTTACCTTTCCTTCTCCTGCAGATGGTGGTCAGCCTATAGGAAATGTGACTTACCTCCACAAAAGCTCTTTTCCTACAGGTAGAATGGAAATGTTTTCTGGCAAGCCAAGTGTCTCCTGAAATAATTCATGCTGCTGATTTCAGTTAAATTCACATCTTAATGGTGTTTCCAGGAGTGGGAATGGCTGCTCCCAGCATCTGGTGGGGAAATGGGGATAGGAACAGTGTTTCAGAAGGAGGTCTGCACTTTTACAAGGGCATGGAGTGACAGGAGAAGGGAGAATGCCTTTAAACTGATAGAGGATTAGGTGAGGTATTAGGAAGAAATTCTTCCCTGTGAGAGTGGGCAGGCCCTGGTACAGGTTGCTCAGAGAAGCTGTGGCTGCCCCATCCCTGGAAGTGTCCAAGGCCAGGTGAGATGGGGCTTGGAGCAACCTGGGCTAGTGGAAGATGTTCCTGCCCATGGCAGGGAGCTTGGAACTGGGTAATCTTTAAGGTCCCTCTCAACCCAAACCATCCTGTTATTCTGTGATTCCCCTGAAATGGTCAGGCAGTTGTGTTGGCTGATCATTGCAGGTCCCTTCCAACTGAAATACTCCTATTCTATTCTATTCTATTCTATTCTATTCTATTCTATTCTATTCTATTCTATTCTATTCTATTCTATTCTATTCTATTCTATTC
>VWZG01003197.1:28076-91195 GCA_013396735.1 Grallaria varia
TCTATTCTATTCTATTCTATTCTATTCTATTCTATTCTATTCTATTCTATTCTATTCTATTCTATTCTATTCTATTCTATTCCATTCCATTCCATTCCATTCCATTCCCTGTTTGGATGCCTGTGCAAAGCCCAGCCTCTGCCTCCTCCAAACCCACCCTGTCCCCACGCAGCACCCTTGGGACCTCAAACCTGTTGCAGCCTCCCCATCCCAAATCCCACTCCACCAGGTCCTGATGTGAGTGGGTTACATTTTCCCATCGGAAACTTGAGTTTCCATCAGTTCCTTGACACACAACCAGCGCTAATAGGCAGGTCCTGTGAGAGCAAATACTTTGCACAGAGGAACGAAGCAGGTCTCTGGAGAAGCAGCATTAGGCTAAAAATCAAATCTGGGAAGGGTGACTCCTGTTTGGGAGGGTTGGAAATAATATACAAGTGCTTCACGGAGAAAAAACCACCCTCACCCCCCTCCCCAATCAGGTTGTTGCCTTGACTGCAAACAGATCCATGGATAAAAGTGGCTCAGTGCTGTCTGAGGTTCCTGAAAGGTGAAAAATTGGCCAGACCCTTCCTGGGGTGGGTTTGAACAAGAGCCCAGGGCTGGTGGTTGCCACGTGGAGAAATTATCTCTGTGGCTGTTGGTGGAGCTCCTGCAGGGACTACAAACAGAAAAATAGACCCAAGTTTTTATAGTGGTCTAGTAGTGAAAGTGCCACGTTTTAGAGCTGCGGGATGTCGCAGAGCTCTCTGCTGTCAGAGAGTTCTCTCTTGTCAGGCAAGCTGTCCTTCAGCTGAATCCCTCACTGAAAACAGCTTCATCATTTGATAATTTATTCTTCACAAACCAACTGCCCATCTCCTTATGTGTGATAATGTGACATAATTGGTTGGACTTGATGATCTTGGAGGTCTTTCCCAACCCTAGTGATTCTGTGGTTCTGTGATTTTAAGTGTCACCGTACTTTTCTGAGGCTCCCCACCACTTCAAGGATGTGAGAGACCCTCCTAACAGGGTTGGACAAACATACTCAGCACATCCCTTGCTGACCCCTTATAAGGGCTGGATCTACTTTATTTTAGGAATCACTAGTCAGGGCTTTACATAGAAACTGGTGGACCTCCCCCCCTGCGGGACACCTGCCTTCTGGGAACCAGCAGATCTTGTCCTCTTGCTCACACGTTGAAGTCGTGTGAGTTTGACTACGTTTGTCATGGAGTTTCCTCAGGTTTCCTCCTCACGGTGATACCAGAATGTGGAATTTGATGTGAGTTTAGAGAGCATGAGGCAGGCCCTGAGTGAATGACTCGTGGTTTATGGTCAGCGTTTATTTCTACAAATACTTGTTCTGGGTGGAAACCATGGACAGTTTCCTCAGTTCACAGTTTATCTTGGCATTTTTATTTTTCCCCAGGTGTCAACTCTCAGGCTGATACAAATTCTGGAAGCCCAGGAAAAACTACTGAAAGCACTCAGACCACTGTGACCACCAAGACCGTCATGACCACGGTCACCAGCAAGGCACCAGAGACTACTTCTACAAGCAGTCCAGAAAACAAGCCATCCACCCCAAAGGCATCTACCACAAATCCAACGACCACCCCAGCAGGCACGACAGGACCCTCTCCACTCACTGAGAAATCATCACACTCTGATCAAGGCCCCACCCCTCCAAAGACTTCAGCAATCGCCCCATCCACAGAGCCATCTGCCACAAAGCAAGGGGTCCCCACCAGAGACAACCTGGGAAGCACATCACATGCCCCCACCACATCGCCCCACTCGGCTCAGCAGGTCAGCCCTACACCCAGCTCTGGAGGATCCCCAGTCAGCCCTGCTGCCACCTCTGCTGGTAAACAGAGCCACGTTAATGCTCCAGAGAGTTCGAAAAGTGTGGAGAACACCCCTACTACAAAGCCTGTCCCCCATCCTACGGCGAGCTCTCCAGCCACCTCAGAAGGTTTAAAGACTGGTACCACACTCCCTCCTGGGTTGGAACATCAGGTCACTGAGTCTCCGGGTCATTTGCACCTTACCACTGTGAGCACTGGAGTCCCGGGGAGCAGCCTTACCTCTGCCGCCAAGGACCTGCATGTCCTTTCTTCCACACCTGCCACCAAGCAGGCTCATTCTTCTTCCAGTTCTCCAGCCCAGGATCTGCCCTCTTCCACCAGCCCTGCAAGCACCAAGACTTCTGTTACCCCTTTAAATAAATCTCTGCCCCTCCCCAGCAGTAAAACATCTCCGTCTTCATCATCTGACAGGATCCACATCACCTCAGAGGCAGCCATCACGACGAGTCCTGCAACAGGTACCAGAAGATGAGAACCCTGATTTCTTGTCCTGGGAGGCCCTTTTGTGGTTTTTCTCTTTGTCTGCCCCGAACACCTCCTGTCATTATGGGGTGTCATCACCTTGTCTCATTTTAGGACTTCCCAGCATAGCTGTCTCTGTGACCTCCACGTGTTTACGTCCCTGTTGTCATCAGCAGAGATCGAGTCAATGCAGTTAGTGGAATTCAAGGCAAGAATCAAGTGTTGACACTGGCTTTTGGGTGGACTAAACAGTGCCCCAAGGCACCATCAACTGCAGTGACTTGATCTTCAGTGAGGGCAAACAGGGGCTGGCAGTGATGAGTCCAGGATGGGCACTGACACTGGTGGAAGAGTCTGACAGCACCCAGAATGTTGGTTGGAGGAGATCCCTAGCATAGCTGACAGCTTAGGGAGGGCTGTGTGGGCATGCACAGCAAATGAGCTTTACATGACTAAGGAGATTTTGTGGCTAAACTCTTGAGTCTACAACCTCTGAAAGGGTCTAAGTGCTTGGGGAGGACATTCATCACTGCTGCAGCAGGGGTTTGGCTGCTGGCTTCTGTCTCAGCAGCACTGGGAGTGTCCATGGGGTGTTCAGGATCCTGCTGAACACCATTACTAGTTTTTCTCTAGACTTCTGGAGCTTTACAGGGGTCTATTAGTTCCAGGTGTCCCACTGAGGTGCAGTTTAGTGTCCCCTGTGGCATTTTGTCTGGTAGCACTCACAAGGATGTCATCACCCCATGGAGCCTTCCAGACTTGGCTGGGATTGTGGGTTCAGCTCACATCTGGCTCTGAATAAAAGCTGTGTTGACACTGAAGCCCTTCGTCATCTTCCCCTGGAGAATGTTGTTCTTGGCCCAATTTCCATTTACCTGGAATACAGGAGCTGCTCTAAAAA
Source organism: Grallaria varia (assembly GCA_013396735.1). Lineage (NCBI taxonomy): Eukaryota > Metazoa > Chordata > Aves > Passeriformes > Formicariidae > Grallaria > Grallaria varia. Next base: position 31,293 of record VWZG01003197.1, read on the forward strand.
CCATCTCCATCCCCCTCAGCCTTCCAGCTGTCACCATCACCGAATGGGACAAGGTCTTAATGTAAGACCATCCTCACTGGTTTCGCCCAAGTCATGCTTTGAGCATTTTAAAGGCGTGAGGAGGTGAAATCCTCATGAAGGATATTTCTTTCCCCTCCTGCTCCACAGGATTGCTCTTCATTAAAGGATGATATACGCAAATATGTTAATTCAAATTTGACCTCAAGCATTAAGCCTGAAGAAGAGGTCTAAAAAAACCCTTATATTTAATAGCTAGGTAAGGGAACGCAAGAGAAACAGATGGCTTTGGAATTAATTCTCTCCTGGAACTTTCAGAATGTGTCTGGGAGAGAAATATCTCTCATTTTTACTGTGGAAGAGCCAGGAGTCCCTAAAGTGAACAGGCTACGAACATCCTGTGGCATTTTATTTCTCTTTGTCACCATTTAAGGATCAGTTAGGAACCCAGGGATGAAGATCCACATCTTCAAAGGGAACTGGGAAGGCAGGAAGCTGCCACGCTCCTTGCACTGCTCCCATTGCAGAAATCATTCAAAGATGCTACAGACCTTTACAAAATCACCTCAGGTGATCTCAGGTGTCTGAGACACCTGCGTGGGGCTGGTGGACGTGGGGCTTGTGCCCTTCTGGAGCAGCAGGCCAGGCAGGACACCCCAGGCTGTCTCACACAGCACCAGGCACTGCTTCCAAACGTGTCACCCCGGACTTCTTCCATGGAGGTGCAGACAGCAGAGGTTATGGCCCTTCATCCCCTCCCAACGGAGGTGGTTGGGAGATCCTGGGTAGCCACATCTGCCTCTGTTGTGGAAACCTTCGTGGAAGACATGCCAAATAAAGTTAAATGGGGGTCATTCCATAATACTTCTTTTTTCAGTGGTTGCCCAGCTACCCACGCACAGCCACCACAGCCTTTGGGTTCAACTCTCCAGGACACTTTTATGGGTTTCAGCAGCAGAAAATGAAATTAGTAATGATGTTCTGTCCATAACAAAGTTAATCTAAAAAAGAAATAAATTAAAAGAAGCAACCCAAAGCCTCTCCAGGCTTTGCCACGATGAGCTTCAAGGCAGTGCTAGAGCTGAAAACTTATTTTCAGCTGAGCACTAACAGAGCTGTGTCAGCTGTGTCCTCTGTACTCTAACTGTGTCTCTCTGCTTGTTTTTTGGTGCATGTAGGGGACTCAGACCAGAAAAGCCATGATGTTAGACCTACATCAGCCAAACCTACCAATGCCTCCAAGGGCCCTGCCAGTGCCCAGTCACCCCCTCCAGCCCCAGGGAACCAGACAGTGCCCAGCAGTCCTTACCACCAGCACCAGAACACTTCTTTGCACAACGAGGTAATGACACCTGTGGGGAGGTGACCACTCCGTGGTGGTCTGAACTGAGCTGAACATCTCCTGTGTGTGTGAAGTCTGCAGCCCTTCTCACTGTGTTTGTGTCAAGGCAGCAAAATAATTTCAGGTTGTAGAATTATTGTAGGTTGTAGAATGTTTGGCTTGGGATGGACCTTTAAAGTTCATTTAGTCCCATCCCTTTCTCCTGTAGCTTTCCAGTGAAGAGACACAGGATGGTGGTGAAGGGGTGCATGTCCAGAGAAGGGAATGGAGCTGGGGAAGGGTCTGGAGCACAAATCTGATGAGGAGCAGCTGAGGGAGCTGGGGGGGCTCAGCCTGGAGAGAAGAAGGTTCATGAAGGACCTCCTTGCTCTCTACAACTCCCTGGCAGGAAGTTTTAGTGATGTGGGGGTTGGTCTCTTGTCCAAGGTAATAAGTGACAGGATGAGAGGGAACAGCCTCAAGTTGTGTCAGGGGAGGTTTAGATTGGATATTAGGGGGAAAAATCCTCACTGAAAGGGTGGTCAGGCTTTGGACCACCCTGTCCAGGGCAGTGGTGGAGTCCCCATCCCTGGAGGGATTTAAAAGCCACGTGGATGTGGCACTTGGGGACAGTGGTGGCTTTGGCAGTGCTGGGAGAATGCTTGGACTCAATAACCTTGGAGGTCTTTCCTAACCTAAATGATTCAATGATTCTGAGATTATAGTCTGGGTGTTGAATGGGGAAGAAGTGAAATTTGGGAAGGAGGGGAGCATTATGGAGAGCAGAAGCTGCCTTAGTGTGGACTTGGACTTGCTGAAGGGACAAAGACCACAGCTCAGCATGAACAGCATGTGGATGACACCAGCAGAAAATGGTATGGGAGTGCAGCGAGGGTCTCAAAACACAAATCAGGATAACCAAAGTGCTAGGAGGGTGGGAAGGGGATCCTGTTTCTAGATGATCATTTTTTGCAGGGCTGGACTGTATCACAGCCTGCTGGCATGGATCTTCCTACTCCCCCTGCCAATTCCTGCTCTATTCCATGCTGCAAATCCTAAGCCTCGTTTGGGAAGGCCATTAGCAAACATTCCACAGACAACCATGTCAGTTACCTGTGAAAACCTTTTCCACACATGAAGGGCTGAATCAAGAGCTCCCAGGCACGTCTCGTGTCCACAAAATGGACCAGAGCTTTTGTTGGGATGCCTTCTGGCTTGGGGAAGTTAAATCAGTGACCAACTGTCCTGCCAACCTTTCCCAACTGCTGAGAGTTGCTTTTCTTCTGCCTTTCCAGGTCATCTGTAAAGATGCAGAAGGTGCACCTGCAGAGGTGCAAGATGACTGGCTCACCGTGAACCTGAAGGAAGCCAAGACCTGTGTAAGTACCACCTTTTTGGACTTCCATGGAGGATTAGCAGCTGGGTTGTGGTTGGAGATCAGCTGCTGCTCTGGGCACGTGAGAAAATGCTCAGAAATGAGGGTAATTTCAACAAAATAAGGTGCAACCAAATATAAAAGGGTGAATACAAACCCACACTCAGCAGTGTCACCCAGTGGGGGATATGGCAGGAGGAGAAGAGGTCCGTGTGGTCTTCCTCAAGTTGAAGGACCAGCTGAGCCCACACGAGTCTTACGAAAAGTTAAATGGGAAATTTTAAAGGGTAATAGGGAAGATGTGATATACTGGTAATCTCTAAATAGGATGAGGTTTTCAGCTGATGATAAAGGGGAAGAGACACCATCATATGGTTGGTGAGGTCTTGATGGAGTGATGGTATTGATCTGAGTGGGTAGGGCTCAGGAGTGGGTTTTGGCGTTATAATGCCCTGGTTTCTGGCAATGTAAAGAAATTGGCACTTCAGGCACCTTCTCACAGCTTGTGCCATGGGCAGGGACACCTTCCACTAGCCCAGGTTGCTCCAAGCCCTATACAACCTGGCCTTGGACACTTTCAGGGATCCAGGGGCAGCCACAGCTTCTCTGGGCACCTGTGCCAGGGCCTCCCCACCCTCACAGGAAAGAATTTCTTCCTAATATCTAATCTAAACTTCTCCTCTTTCAATTTAAAACTGTCCTCCCTAGTCCTATCACTCTCTGTCCTATGTCTTCACCAAGTGAAGCCGCACTGTTCATAAAACCCTTCGAGACACAGGCTGAGACGAGCACAGTCATTCCTGCTGACCACAGCAGCTCTTGGCATTCCCCATGCCTTGGTGGTGGCCCTGCCTGGCAGCCCTGGAGAGGGCTTGGACCTGCTGGTGGCACCCACAGTGCTCCTAGGGGAGGGGAAGCACCTGCCTGCTGCCATCTCATGGTCACCACCTTCCTACTTCAGCTGCTGCTGCCTGTGAGAGCCCCTTGCCCACACACACCTGCAGAAGTGAAGATGTTCTCAGCATCGCTGAGGAGGACTCCAAGGAGGGACCTTATCACCATGGTGCCCCAGCAGGACAGTCTTCAGTGAGGCCACCCCTTTCCCCGTGCGGTGTCTGGACATGGCTGCAGGTTCATGCTGGGGAAACTTCTCATCAAACCTTATTTTGACCACAGAAAAATATTTCATCCGATTAAGGAAACTAATTTTGGAGCCTGTAAGGACTTAAGACCATGTTTAATGCTTCCCTCTTCCTCATGGGCACAGTTATGGAGCGAGCCACTGTCCTTCCCATGGCTTTGCTGGAGGTTTTTTGGAAGCAGCGACGCACTGGTGAGTTAGGGAGTGGACAGACAATCCCAGCTTGGCCTCATCCATCACTCCTCTCTGTCCACTCCCCAGGGCAATGGAGTGTGGGAGCTGGTGAGCGGCGAGTCTGCGGCCCCGTTTCCCTTCGATCCCTCTGGGTGTGATAACGAGCCGAATTCCTGTTAGTGCAAAATGCCAATTATGCCTCCAAAGGGACACAGAAGGGCTCCAAGGGTGCATCTTCCCGTAGCATCGCCCTCCTGGGCTGCCAAAACACCTCCTGCCCGCCCCCCCTTAACTTTCCACTCGTGTTCCTGAAAATTGCCACCGGTTTTATGCCTCCCAAGTGGGGCAGATAACAGAGAAGTGGCACTCTCTGGCTTCCCTGCTTTGTGGGCTCAGTAAACACATCTCCAGCCAAATCCTGACAGCAAAGGGAAAAAATCCTTTGCGTTTCGCAGCCCGTGGGAAAACAGGAAAGTGTGTGCTCTAAGGAGAAGTGTTCCAGAAGCAGCTCCAATCCTGGTCTGCAAGAACGGGCCGGAGCTGGGACAGCATTGCACTAAAAATTCAGATCCAGCAAGAAGCCAGGGGAGCATCAAGGGCAGCGTTGGGGGGCCAGTGGTGGGGGAGATGTCCAGAACACACATGGCAAGGGAGAGGGCACTGTGCAGCCACCTGTCCTGTGGCTGGGCTCGTGGAGACCTCAGCAAAGAGTTGGGGTTGCACCCAGGAATTGCTCCATCATACCTTCATTTCTCCAGTAAATTAAAACATTTAAAATAAGAGAAAAAAAAAAAAAAAGAAAAGAACTCCAACTATAAATCCTAGGGAAAAAAAAAAAAAAGGCAAAGGTACCATTGGGATGACTTTATGGACTGAAGGTATTTTATGGGCTGGTTGGTTCCCTGCATCCTTCCTCTTCAGGCAATGCTTTGAACCAGTGATGAACAGTTTGGTCCACGTTCCCCCCACCCTCTCCTTCTCCTTCCTTTGATTACAGCAGGATCCTAATGAGCTTTTTAATATGACTTATTAACTCAATGCCTCACATTCCATAGCATGACTTTTACCAAGGTCCGTCTCACAAGTGTATTTCCAGTTGGGATTTTCTTGGCTGCCTGGCTTGCTCCCTCCTTGGAAGGGATGGATGTGTGGATGAGTGGATGGGGAATGAGTGGATGGGGAATGAGTGGATGGGGGAATGAGTGGATGGGGGAATAAGTGGATGGGGGAATGAGTGGATGGGTGGTCTGCTCCTTATCCCAACCCCAAAATGAGTTGGGCAAAGCAAACGATGATGATGTCAGAGGTGGCTGATGTAGCCCGAGCTGTGGTTGAGCCACACAACCTGTGGCCACCTCCCAGGGAGTCATTGTTCCTCCTCCACCATGTCCTCCACGGGGCTGTGGAGGCACCTGGGGATGCAAAAGCAACGGCGGGAGCACCTTGACCTGCTCTTTGGGAATTTCTTTGTGACACCCTCCAGTCTGGGGACAGCAGGACATTCCCTGGAGCAGATGGAGGGACCCCCCAACCCGAGCGGGGTCGTGGTCCCCCGCCGTCCTATCCAGCTGGCTGGGGTGGTTTGTTGACTCAAGTGCTGTTACCTCATTCAGGGATGTTGGTTTTAGGTCCCCACCAGTGTGGGAACCGGATTCAAACAGCTCGGCAGCGCCTCTCAACCCCAGCCAAGGAATGCGAGCGGCTCCGGCCGCGGAGGGGAGAGCTGCCAGGGCATCCCTGCCAGCTCAGCACCCTTACCATGCCCCTCTCCAACCCTGCCAAGGCTCATCCCCGCCAGTTCAAAGGGTTTAGGCACCGCTCACCAGCTGGCAGTGGAGTGCTTTCAGTGCTCTGTTGATTTTTAGCCTTGCATCCCATCTCCCTTCCCACCCAAGAAAAAAGCATTTTAAAAGCCTTTTTTCTCCCCCCACCACGGGGTGGTAGGGAAAGAAGTGGGTTATTAAGGGCTGGGGGAAGGCAGAGCTGCAGCAAAACGCGGGGAAGGAGGATGCAGGGAGGCAGCAGAGGCTCTTCCTGTGCTGCACAGCCAGGGATTGATAAACCAGAGGACATTCCAAGCGTAGGAGCACAACCCAGCGTCCAGATGTGATAAAACCATCGCCACGACCAAGCCATAGCCCCCTCCTCCCTATCCTGCTGGGAACCAGCTTTCTGTCGCCTCTCCAGGGCCTCGTCTGGCTGTCTGGGGGCAGGTTTCCCATGCAGCTCTTTCCCTCGGGATGCACCTGGGATGGTCCAGCTCCCAAGGGGACAGGGGGAGGTTACTCCCGGTACAAAGTGAAAGGACAGGCAGGGGCCAGCGTGGCCTCAACAGTGCTGAGCTCACTCTCACACCATACCCCGGACCAGCCTTCCGCCCCGGCAAGTGCATCCTGTCTCCACCACTGCCTCCCAAATATTTAGATAAGGTGGAGTGAGATTAAAGTGCCTTCCTCGGCCGGGCAGCTCCCATCCTTGTGGTGCAGCAAGCGGGATGCTTCCCAGCGTGGGGAGGTTTGGGGTGATGGAGCTGGCAGGAGAAGAGCCTTTGCCATCCAGGCACCTCCTGTCAGCATGGATTGGGGACTTCTGAACACAGGCAAGACCTTGTGCACGAGCATCCATGCATGAAAGAGCTGAATATGCAGCATTTTTCATACAGCACCTGTGAAGTGCATGGAATCACAGAATCATTAAGGCTGGAAAAGCCCTCTGAGATCACTGAGTCCAACCATTAGCCCTGTGCTGTCAAATCCACCACTAAACCTCGTCCCTCAGTGCCACATCCACGTTCAGGGATCTGTGCATGCAGGAGGGTTGATCGTCTCTACCTTAGGGAGCTCCCAGCTGCTGCAAAGCACTGAGCAGATACAGGAAGCCTCAGGAATATCTCAGAGGGAACGTGGGTTCCATCCACTCCTCCAGCGCTGACCAGGCTACTCCCCCCAGGGATGCTCCAGTTTGCCCAGAGAAGCTGTGGATGCCCCATTTCTGGAAGCGTCCAAGGCCAGGTTGGATTGGACTCAGAGCAACCTGGGATAGTGGAAAGTGTCCCTGTCCACGGGAGGGGGGTTGGAACTAAATTATTTTTTAAGGTCCCTTCCAACCCAAACCATTCTATGATCCATTCTAAAATTCTATCCAAAGGCAAAACACTGTCTCTTGCTCTTCCCAGCGGAGCAGATGGGGAGCTCTAAGGGAGGACACCCCTGCATTGGAGGGGACAGAGGGTAGAAACGCAGGTGGTAGAAAGGCTGAGGATGCCTGTGGGGGAACAGTGGGGCTGCAGAGCCCTGCCCTGCTCCCACTGTGGCCCCTCAGCCTCCCCAGCCTCCCCCCGCCCTGCTTCCCTCAGGGACCTGCTATTCCTGTAATGCTGAAAGCTGCGGCTCACAGATAAGGCTGGTGAGGAACAGCAGCCAAGAGCTCGGCGTCTTGTAAAGAAACTACTTTTAAACTTTTCCTGTTCCCTGGGAGGGCCGGCGGCAGCCGGGCAGTGCAGGGGGATGGGGGAAGATCACCGAATCCAAGAGTGAATTAGGTTGGAAAAGACCTCTGAGATAACGGAGTCCAACCTATGAGTGAACATCACCAAGTCAACTAGACCGTGGCACTGAGAGCCATGTCCAACCTTCCCTTGAAAGATGGGACATCTGCCATCCCTGGTGATGGGGCAGGGTGTTCCTGGGAAGGGCCTGGGTGGGGGGACAGTGCTGACCTTTGCTGTCATCACAGGCTGAGTGGAGAACGGTGGGCACCAACATCTCCTTCTTCGAGAGCCTGTGCTCGACGGGCTGGCATCCATTCAACTCCTCCAGGGATAAGTGCACGGTGACACTGATGTCCCAGGAGTCCCAGAAGTGGGCCATGCAGGTGGTCGTGCACAGTAAGTATGATCCCACCCTTCTTCCCGGGCTGGGACAGGGTGGGCCTGGCACTGGGGACCCTGGCATGGGGATGCAGGTGGAGGCTTGGCAGAACCCTCAGGTCTACTGGAGCTTGCCCAAGGGGCTCCGTTCCTTGGGACTGTCCCATCTCATTGGCTCGGAAGAGTCACAATGACCCCAGAAATGAGCTTTTCTCTCCAAGGAATGCTCCAGATCCCTCCCTGATCCATCATGCCTAAAGGTGGGGACCAATCTCCAGGATGAAAAATTGCTCCCAAGTGGTTAAAAATCCAGTGCCTGGTTCCAATCCTTCCCTAAGGGACCACAGAAAGGAGTTTCTTGCCCACTTCACAGCCCTTTGGGGAAATCCAGCTCAGCCCTGGGATGTCCAAACATTGCTTTAGGACCAGGGTGCTGGGCAGATGGAGAGATCCTGGTGCCGTGACATGAGAGGGAGAAAGGCCTGAGCTCCATCTTCTTCTTCCTTGTCATCAGGGCAGGAGTTAGGTGGGGAGTCCAGCACTTGACCTCAGGCAAGGCAGCTGGGCACTGGGGACTAATCCTGCTCTGCCCTGGCATGGCCTGAAGGAGCTGGTCTCACTCATAAACCACCCCCTGGAGATGCCTGCAGCCCCTAGGGCTGGCGGCTGGTGGGGACTGGGGGCTGTCCCCCTTCCAAAAGATCCTGGCTCCTTATCTGGCACCTAAAAGGGTTGGCTTCATCCACCACTGACCAGGGGATAGTGCCCCCTGCCCTCCCACCTGGTGCTCATTGCAGCCTCTCTCTCCCCCAGTTCCTTTGCAGCCTGAAGACATCCTGGAGGATGTGCAGAGGAAGAAAACTTTAGAGGAGGTAAGTGGGTTTGTCACAGGTGGGAGTGGAAGGTTGAGGCAAAATCTATTAAAGAAGCCCTGCCATTGAGTCACGAGGTGCAGAAGGGACTCCCTGGCTTTCCAAACCCCTTCCCAGACAGTGGTCCGGGTGTGGCTGGATCCAGTCTCAGCCTTGGATTATGTCGATGGTTCACACTTAAGGAATTACAGAGGTGGGATTGAACCACTTTGTCCCGCAGGTTTTAATGGTTGGCAAAATGAGAATGTTTATATAAAATGAATCCTTTATTACTACAAATGATCAAATCAAATATCTTAATCAGAATTATTTACTCCACAATATAAAAAGCTAAAAATCTACTAGTAGAGTATAATATAGCATAAAGTAGTATAGTGCAAGGTAAGATAGTGCACTATATTGAAGCAAGTATTAAAGCAATTACATTAAAGCCGGAAAAAAGGAAATAATTATTAAGTGGAGATTTGTTGTAACTCACCCAGACCAGCACCTGTGGGGAGATCTCTGCTCCCAACCTCGAGGAGTATCCTTGGAGGGCATCCCCTGCCAGGGGAGGAATCTCCACACACCCTAAGAGGGGTTATGGCAAAAGAACCTGCCTGTATGAAAGGGAACGGGGCTTCTATAGTATAAATTGCTTGACTGGTAGTCACAGATCTGTAGGCCAGCAGACCAGCTTATCTGTCAAATCCTCTTCCCAAAGCAGGATGTGTGTTCAAAGTCTGGTGAACAGCATGGTTTTAGCATATTTTAACACCAAGAGAGCACCCTGGCACCAGCACTGGAGCTTGTCCCGTAGCCTGCATGATGGCTTGCATGGGATGCATCCTCTGGCTGGATCTTAGATCCTATTGGGGTGGGCCTGTCCTGCCACAGGGTTCCTGTCACCGCTCAGCATCCCTGCAGATGCACCCCCAAGCTGGGTGGCTCAACAGCCTGACCTGTCCCTTCTGTGGCAGCTTGGCATTGCCAACATCACCAGTGGCAAAGCAGACAAGGACATGATAATCAACGACGAGTTCAGCATCCCCCTGATCATCACCATCGTCACCCTGGCCGGCTCCCTGCTGCTCGTCGCCGCCATCTACAGCTGCTGCCACCAGCACTTCTCCCAAAAGAAGGACCAGGTGAGGTGGCCGGGGGGTGGGACAGGTATCCTGAGAGCTTCTCATCACCGTCAGGAGGTTGAGGATCATCAGCGTTGCCGTCTCTGCTGGTGGAGACATCCTGGCTTGCCCAGCGGGCACCACCCTCACGTGTTGCTCAAGGGTTGGCTGCGGGTGCTCCAGAGGGGCAGGAGCTGCTCCTTGGGGGTGAGAGCAGCCAGGATGAGAAGCAGAAATATGAGAGGCTGGTGGTGGGGTACGATGACAAGCAGTGCCCATCCCTGCTGCCATGCCCAGGGCACAGAGCAGCACCCTTGGGTTGTAATTCCAACAAGAAAGGCTTTCTCACCCCAAAACCCCACTCCAAAACCATCTATACACACCCAAAAATTTCTTGAAATGCTTTTATGAGTAGTGGAGCATGGTCGAGTGCCCAGAATCACCCAGATGCTGAGGGTGCCAGAGGCTGGGTGCAGGGTGGCAGAGAGCAGGGAGAACATCCACGGGAGGGCATCCACACTGCACAGCTCAGCCTTTGCAGGAGCTGGGCCAGGGCCAGATTCCAGAGCAGCAGCAGGGTTTAAGGAAGAACAGACATGGAAAAAAGAAAATAATGTAATTTTTATCTCAAGAAGCAATTCTGGGTGATTTTAGTGCATCATCCACCTGCAAGGACTGGCCGTTCCCACACCCTGCAGCACCGGCACCAGGGTTTTCATTGGTCCCAGCTGCTCTTGCTGAGGATTCAGCTCCAGAACAGACAGAAACAGAAAGGGGGGAATTAAAAAGAAAAAAAAATCAAATTATGCAATCAAGGCAAACCACCCTCCCAGTGGAGAAGCAAACTCCTGCATTCTACTTCATTTCCCCCCAAACCAACTCATCCTTCCCTGGGGACCCTAATCTTTGCCCCACAGGGGTAAGGCAGCCTTTGCTTTAGATATTTGCAGTGTAAGGGAGATGAACACAGGAGGGAGGGAAGAGCAAACCAACACCAGCATCAGAATTGTCTCTACTTACAAGGCTTGGTTTTTTGGACAGAAATGGGGGAATATGCAAGACTTCGATGATGTTTGTCCTTTGCTGTGGTTCCCTTGGGGTTTCATCATCCCTTGGATGAAAACATTCCAGCAGGGACAGGGAGCAGCGTAACACTCTTGCCACATATTGCTCAGAAAACAGGTAGAAATAGGCTATTTTTAGGGATGGGAATGCATGTCCCTCAAATAACCTGGTGCAGAGGAACAGGTACCAGTCCCAGCTGGAGTTCTGGAGGCAAATTCCCACCAGGCACAAGGTAAAGTAGCACAATCAAAGCAAGGGATGCAAGCTCTGAAAATCAAAACACATTTCTCCTTCCTGGCTTTGTTTTTGGGTGGTTTATTTTATTTTCCTCCTGCATCTTTTCCAAAAATGACTTGAAAGTTTGTTGTTTTTTTTTTTTTATTATTTTTTTTCTCCAACCTTCCCCTCCCTCCCTCCCTTCCCCCTCTGTTGTTTTACCTTGGAAATGCCCAGCACATCCACCCTGATCTCCCCGGGTTTGATGATGGACATGTGGCCCTGATCTTTAATGTGAGTTCCAACACAGGGGTTGGAGGGGCGGGCGCCGCGTCCGTAACACCCCCAGCTCTCACCTCCGGCGCTTGGTAGGGTCCAGTAGCTTTTAACAGGACTAAAGCCCAGCTTAAAGCCCCCCCCTCCCCTTGCTGCACGGCCTGGGGGTGCCTTGCCACGATGGGAGAAAGCGCTGCCAGAGCATCCATCCATCCTTCCAAGGGTTGGACCAGCAATCCCACAGGGAAACAGCCCCTGGGAGAGCCCAGGTGTGCCCTCTGCTGTCCACCCCACCATCCCTGCCCACGTTTCCCCTGCCCTGAGTAGCCCAGGGGACCCCCCAGCAGCACCTTTGCAGCCCCTCTGCTAGCACCAAGCCCTGCAGTTTTCCTTCTCCATCCCTTTCCTTCTCCATCCCTTTCCTTCTCCATGCATTCCCTCCCACGCATGTCTCCTGACATTTACTAGGAGCATTGTAATAGATCAAGCTGCAAACGGAGGCAGATTTTAACAGGGGTGCCTCACACTCCCCAAAAAGGGCTGGCCAAGGACTGCACATCCCCACTGGATCCCTCTAGGGGAGGAGGATGGGCATGAGGGAGCCCAAGGAGATGCAAAATCAGGATGGGCTGGGGGTCTGTCAGGAGGTGAAGGGCCGAGTCAGAGCCTGAGGCACATCACAACAAAGGACCAGGGTGATCAAGTGCCTGATTCCATCTTTCCTTGCTTGGTTTCCACTGAGAGCTCCAGGCTGAGATGGGATGATGCTTAGGGAGGGGCAAGAGCCGGCAGCTCCTGCGAGGTGGGAGCTGCCCCTGGGTCAAGGAGGAGAATAATAATACTAAACCAGCTAAAAAGGGACAGGGTGGGGGAAAGAGGGAGGGGAAGAGCAGAGTGGAGTTAGGGAGGCAGGAGCTGGGATGCAGGGTTGGGGTGAGGCAGCAAGACTCAACCTCTTCCCAGGGTCTGGGGTGAAGCTGAAGCTGGCAGCTGCTCCTGGAGGTTTTTCCACATGTTTCTGGCTGCTCTTTCCTCCCTCCCATCATTAGCAGAGTCTCTCTCTCGCCAGCTCCATGCTACCCCCTTGCTGACCCCAGCCTCAACCTCACTGTGAAAGGCTCTAGATGTAGTTATGTAAATTGGTATGGGGCAGCTGTCATGGCTGGCTGGGAGGTGACAGCCCTGAGGTGACATGCACAGCGTGGCCACGGTGTTTTCCAGTGGGGTTTATGGGTTTTCTTTCCTCATGGCAGCGTCTGACGGAGGAGCTGCAGACCATGGAGAATGGCTACCACGATAACCCCACGCTGGAGGTGATGGAGACCTCCTCCGAAATGCAGGAGAAGAAGGTGAACCTCAATGGTGAGCTGGGGGACAGCTGGATCGTCCCTCTTGACACCCTCATGAAGGAGGATCTGGAGGAAGAGGACACACATTTATAGGATGCAGAACATGTTCAAGCAAAAAATGACCACCACTCCCCACAAAAAAAAAACCAACCCTTAAATCCCTACACACACAGATATCCAAAATAAAGCAAAATTCCCCTCAAAAAAACCAGAATATTCCTAAATGAACTGATCATGGCCCCTTGTGCCACCACGTGGGTTGCAGGATGGAAGAGGAAAGGACGCCAGAAGACGCCTCTGGGGCACATCAACACAAGCCACTTTGGTGGCCACACAAAGACAAGCATCCTCCATCCCCCACCCACCTACCATGCCAGGCCTGACCAGCCACAGGCAAACAGGGTGGCTTAGCTCCTGAGGAGCTGCTGGTGTCTCCTCCAAGCATGTCCTCTCCCATCCCACGTCTGACCACGCCAACTGCATCCTTCAGCTACCGAGTGACTCAGAAATGAAGAGAAATAAAGCAAATAGGATGGGAGAGGGAGCACATCTGACAGCAAACCAGCACCTGGCAATTACAGCTCGAAAAACCCTCTGGCCCACGCTGTTTAGTCATCACTCTGCCCTCCCTGACACCCAGGTATTGAGTGGAAAAAGCTGGAACAACCTGTTCTTTTTTAATCCAGCTTCCACCCTCTCCCCAGAAAGCGCCGGCTGAAAACGCACAAGAGCCCCTGGCTGTGCCATGGGCAGGTGGGTGCACCCAGGCCCAGCAGGATGGGGGGGATGCAGCAGTGCCAAGGGATGCTCAGCCCTGCCACCCGGGGCTGTGGAACAGATCCTGCACCCACCTGGAGACCAAGAGAGGAGCAGCAGCTTCTTGTATGGATGGGTTGAGAATGGGGAGGGAGAGGGAAAGGAGCCATTCCTTGAGTTCATCCCTCTTAGGAAGGGTGTAGCGACCAAGAGCAACACCAGGCACGATGCTGGGAGTTTCATGGTGCTGCATTTCCCTACAGAAAGGTCAGTTGCCTTCCAGGAATTCCAGCCTTCGTCCATCTCCCAGGAGACCGGGGGTTTATGAGCACCACCACAGTTTGTGATTCCTGCGCTCACATTTTCCTGGGTGAGCAGCAGAAGAGGTAGAGGAGCAGCAGAGGCACGAGCCAGGCCAGCTTGGTGGTATCCAGGGTTTTCCACCAGTACAGCCCATGGTGTTTTCTCCCCTTGAGGTTTGCAAGCTCAGCCCATGCTCTGAAGCTCTTCCTCACAAGGCAGTAAAACAACAGAGACCTGCAAAGCAACTCCCAGTGCAGCAAGAAGGCTGGGACTGGGCTTTGTCCGGCAGCCCTTGGTTTGTCATCCAGGTCTCCCTTTGCTGAGGTCTGTAGAGGGCGAAAGAAGAACATGGCTGGACTGAGAGTGTTTCTGGTTTTCTGCTCCCTATCACAGGAGTGATACTAAGCCAGTAAGTGGCTCTAAAAGGATGGGGGAGAGTTTCACACCTTTGCTCTGGCTCTGGTGAAGCAGCTCAGCCCTGGCAGAGTCAGGGATCCATCCTCCAGCACACAGGAAAGAGAGGAGAGGACCAGAAGGTCACCTGGGTGAGCACATCTCCCAGCAGGAGGAAGGTGGTTGTCCCAAGCACCCTGCAAACCAGAGGAGCTGCAGATAAGAGCAGTACCCAAGCACGGCCCTCCCTCTCCCCTGCTTGCCATGAACTCTGCACTCTTCTCATGCACAACAGGGAGATGTCCTTTGGGCTCTGCCACCAAGTCAACATGGGTGGGATCCGCTCCCTGAATGAGGGGAAAAGCAAGAGCCACGCAACAGGAAGCTTGGAGAAACCCAGGTCCTGAGGAGCACTCAGGAAGGAGAGGGTCGGGGTGGTTCTCAGCCCCAGGACAAGGAGTTGGCAGAAGATACAAGTGGCTCTTCTCCCTTCTGCCCTGCACTGAAGGGCAGAGTCTGAAGTGTTCAAACCTTTCTATTTTTGTATGTAAATATTCCGGCTATTCATTAGCAATGTATTCTGCACACTTCACTTACCTGTGCACTGCACTATGGGGAAGTCATTTTGGAGGGGAGGGGAAATCAAATCAAATCAAAAAAAAAAAAAAAAAATTTAAAAGGAAAAAAAAAAAAAAGAAAAAGCAAAAGGTCAGCCTGGTAGGGGATCAGAATTTGACACAAAGCAGGAAAACACCTCTTGCCCAGGTAACCCTGCACCACGGCTTTGTCTCTGCTCCGGCAGCAGCATCAAGTTCAGCCCTTCAACAGGGCCACAAGGCTCAGAGAATGGTCTCAGTATCCAAAATTGCTTCCATGAGTGTCCTGGCTTCCCAGTTGCCCTGACAGGTGAGCAGCAGGTCGGTGACCTCAGGGTTCTGTCCTTCCCCGAAAACAAAGGCAGTGAAAACACGGGGCAGCCGCGACGCCGTGGCTGCAGGGCTGGTGTGCCACGAGGGCACCCCTGGCAGAGCATCTCCAGGCAGTCGGGCTTTGGCACGTGCCTAAAGATTCCCCCTTCCCAGCAAAGAGATGCCAAAGTGCTTTAATGAATCAGGTCCAAAGACTTTCCAAGAGAACCCTACAAAGGCTGGAGATCAAGTAACCTTAAATCTTCCCGAGCAGAGATCACTGAAGGTATTAACTGCTCAGCAAGTGCTCATAGTGATTTATATTTGAATAGGAATTGTACATTTATTTATTTTTCCAGACACCATATTTTTAAACCACTAATATTTTATAGTAGATTTTCCTTCCCCTATTTAAAGAACTATTTCCACAGGAGAAGAAAACAGTACTTTTTTTTTTTTTTTTTTGAGAACATTCTTTTTGGAAAATCAGGTAGGAAATGCAGTGATGAGCATTTTTGGCCTTAACCCTTCCCTTTATAGGCTGTAGCCATAATTGTTAGACCACAAATAATAAATAAAATAAATAAAAAAAAAAAAATCAATCTACCCAGGCATTTCCTCCCCCCTTCCCCACACTCCTCTTCTCTCCCCCACAACAGCTTTAACATCCAACACGTTGTACAAAGAGATTACTGCTCTTACATTTGGGAGAGTTTTACAAGCAGCTCAGAGGTCCTTGCAAGAGACTTTTCTATTTTCAGAATCATGAGGAATGTGTAAATACTTTAGGACCATTTTATCTCCCACTCTCAGTGCCATGACCCAAGAGATGAGGTTGAAACTGTGACTGTTGCCTACAGAAGACACACAGAAGTCATAATCCATAAGGGACTGGAGAAGGAAAACCTAATTCCCCAGGTGGCTACCTGTTGAACCTTGCACATATACTAGAGCTCTTATGTACTGTGTAGCAGCATCTCTCACGGGGACAGGAGTCTGATTTACACTGGAATTTACTGAGGAACTGGATTGTAGAGATTATTCTTGCATTTTCCTACAAATATATTTTGAAAGCATCATGTATTTCTGTCAATAAACATTCTTATGTAAAAGACTCGTTTCCTGGCTGAGTGGGAAGGTGGTGGACAGGGCAGAGTTTGTGCTCCAGAGTCACGACTTTCTGCTCTGTAGATGTTACATGGGGAAACACTGGGCCAGCAGGAGCAGAACCAACCCAGACCTTCAGGGTAGCCAGGTATGGAAGGACTGGTATTTTTCCCATGCAGAAGGAAGTATGACAGTGCTGGAAAATTTATCTTAATTTATAAACCAGATTGCTCAGAGGGGTTGATGTTGGGTGAGGGCAGCCCCACCACAGCCAGAGCACTTGTTTGAGCTGTTGGTGCCTTCAGGCTCATGGAGGGAAGGGAGAGGGAGCTCCTCCTTATTTCTGCATTTCATCCCAACTCACTCCCGGCCTGCAGCCTCTCCTCACTCTCAGGTCAGGCTGTGGAGGAGGGAATCAAACCTCACACCCATAAGCCAGGAATGGCATCACTGGAGGGCAGCAGCAGCGTGGGCAGCTCAGCACCTCAGTTTGCCTTCAAGTGCCCAAAATAAAACATTCTGTTCCAGGTTAAGTTTCCGCTTATGTAAAGAAGAAAAAAAACAAAAACAAAAACAAAATAATCTGGTTTAAGTCAAATATTAAAAATCAGTGGTTTGCAGCAGCTTGTGTTCTAACTCCCTGTTCCTTCTCAGTAAAAGCTGTTGTAAATGTTAGGAACACGCTGGATTTATGGGACACCAACTGTACTCATCAGTGATGTCAGGGAACAGGGCAGACATAATGCACCACTGGTTTCACAATTTCTCCACCACTACAAGACCTTCACAGACATTTTTCCATTCTCAGAAGTGATGTGTGAACAAACAGATCTTAAATAAACAGCCTTGCTGGCATATACATTTTTATTAAGAAAAAAAATGAACAAAATACATTCTCTCCTTATGTACATTACATACAATGTAACTACATTTGTAGATATTCCTTGTATCACTCGTTCATTTATGTACAGCATGGGGCTCACACACCAACCCAGGAATCATCAAAGATGATTTATGCCAAGGAAGAAAATTAACACTCCGGGCTGAACAAAGACCATCCATACAGAAAAGGGTGAGATGGGGAATCACCAGAGTCCAGGAATGATTCCTGTAACCACCACAGGCTCAGCACAGGACTAGTCAATATTTAACCTGCCTATTAAAACACATGAGCAGTTCACAGTGTTCATCACTCCACGGACGCTCCTTTCCAGCCCAGGGCTGTCCACACCTCTCAGCTCAGCCCTCCTGTGCTCAGGTGCCCGAGACAACAACTGCAGGACAGACACCAGCAGGAATTCAGACGGACACCAGAGGCTGCAGAATTGCTGTAGAGAGGCAAACGCTTCAAGCTGGGTGCCAAAACAGAACAAAAAAGGCTAAATTGTGGACAGGGGGTGGACACTCACACTTCCAGCACTGCATGGGGATAACCAGCTTTTGGGGAGCACACGAGGGTGTAAAGGATGAGATAATGAACACTGAAGGTCCAGACAAACAAACCACCACACGGTACAGTGCTACCATCAGAGTAGAGGCAACAGCTCAACAAACAGCCAAAACACCCCCACCCCAACTAGGTGATGGTGTCCAAACAGCTCACCCCAAGCCATCCAGATCCTGTCTGTGCTATCAACTCACCAAAGAGGGATAACGACAACAGTTCCAAAGGGAAAACACTTAACGAGGCTCAACACTCCCAAAATGTGACACGCTGCATCTCAGCATCTGCATGCACAAGATGCACACCAACAACCAGCCCGCAAGGATGGGAATGTCACCTCCAATTAACAGGGAATGAGCCCACAGACTTTCATTTTCTTCCCCTCCGCAAAGTGGTCTGTGCAGTTCAAGGCCTCCAAGGCTCAAGACTCCCATAAACACATTTGTTTGTGGTAATTAAGCTCATTTCTCTGTCTTATGGTCTCTCCACCATCCCCTCATTTCCTGCTGTGGAGGAGGGTGTGCTGGAAGACAGCAGAAAATATAGCTCTAGCAAATAGTAACAGCTACCAGTAATAAGGGGCTTGTTTTCTTTTCCACTACCCAGCACAGCAGCTTCTGAAGTGGAAAGTGTTTCACACATCTAAACATCAAGGGGAGGGAGGGGAGGACAGGAATGATGAGGGAGAGATGAAGGCAATATCCACTCTCCACTGCGAGTTTGCATTCCGAAGGACCACGGCAGATGAGAGGGGAAATCAAGTCAGCAACACAATAGTTCTCCATTTTCCCCTTTTAAGAGCTGATTTTTTTGTCAAAACCTCAAAAAAAAGAGTCACTTTTCAGCCTCAAAGTGGTTTCTTTAAAGAACAGATCCTGTTGTTCACACGCCGCAGCACTTCTCTATTTAGTGAAACACTGAGTAATTGATTGAATCCCTTGGTTACTAAGGCAGGATGTTTAAAGTGTATTTTCCCATCACTAGGGAGAAAAACCTATCCACTGGTGTTTGGGATGTGGAGATGACTGCAACCAGTGGAGCCACTGTTGTGGTCTAGCCTCCCCATCACCATATTAATTAAAAAGCAACCAATCTCCCTTAATCTCACTGGCAGCTTTCATCAGAAAGCTCAGAACAGTTTTAGGTTTTAACAATCCCTTAAGGCAGCCAGACCTGATATGAGAGACAATGGTGCTGCACCATCTCTGGTCTCTTCGAGCAGGGTTAAGCCCATCTGCCTTCCTTGCAATCGCTGTGGAGGGACTGGGGAAGAGAATGAAATTTGTGTGAGTCTCTCTGGTGTCTTTGGGCTGGAGGGGGTCAAGCTCGAGGTGAAACTCCAGGACTCCGAGATCCTGGTATTGCATCACTTCCATTTGAAAGCGAGCCAGAGAATCCAGCTCACATGAAAAAAATCAGCCCTGAACAGCAGAACTACTTGGTAAAGAGTCTTCAAAGTCCTTCAAAGGACAAAAACAGACCACATCTGACACATCTACTCTCGTGGGCCACTGTTATATCATCCTTAAGCCTCTTTGTCTTCCCATTCCCTCTGCCCTGCTACGCTGCAGAAATAAACCAAACACCCATACCCCAATACCAGCTGTTTGCCTCCACCAGCGGAAGGTTTGGGGGGATGAAAGCAGGTGCAGGACCCTTGGACAGCTTGAGGGTTGGTATAATCACCCTTTTTCTTCTGCTGAACAACTACCACGCTCTTGGGGCCAGGCAAAATAAACCCTGAGACAGGAGGGAAGGCTCATCACAGCACCGACCGTGCGGCCAGGGAGGGGCACAAGTAAATCACACTGCAGTGGGAAATCAGCTCCCACGCTTCCCTTGTCCTTACCCAGGATGAAAAACAGCCCTGGGAAGAACAATGTAAATCACAAGGATCCTCCCTGTTTTCAGAGACTGTCTCAGGCAGCAGGAAGGAGTTTTTGCAAAGGAAGCAACTAGAGGATGATGTGACATGGAGAAACTTATGCCTCAATAACAACCACACAGCTCTAACCTCTAATTCTCCAGTTGGTATCCATTAAACTCAGGGAAGTCTGAAGGCATTTTAACAGCAGTGAACAGCCACACGGGGAAAGAAAAGTCAGAATAAACGGGAGAATAACCAAGGAACCATGCTTTGACCATCATATCTGCCAGTGGTAAGATTTTCCTTTTGAATTAACAGCAAACCCAAAAATCTAAGCTGATAGAGCCAGTTTTGAGCTATTCACTCGCATCCCTGTTTTCAGGAATGAACTGTGATGCCACGCTGGAGCTGAACAGTCGACTGATTTCTGACAGCACTCACAGTCTCCAGGTCATCAGCAAAAGCTGTGCTGACTTAGAACAAGCAGCTGGAAGCCAAGACAACACACAGTTCTGTCTGCACAGAGTATAAATTAAGATTTCAGGGTACCGAGGTGATCTGCTGACAGCGGCTCCAGCAAGTGGCTGTAGGTGGTTGGGAGCAGAGCTCTGAATTTGGGTCACAGCAAGTGTCTGCAGTTCATCAAATCGAGTCCATGGAAACAAAGGAGGCAGCAGCAATATGTTACCTTCAGGATCTGTGCTTGGGGAAGATGCTGCCTTGCAGATCTCCACACCTAAGCCATACAGCTGGAATTATATCCAACCCACGCAAACACCTCTTTGGAGGTTTACACATATAACCAAAGTACACGTGGATAATCCCAAACTCCAGCCAGTTCTTTGCCCTCTGCCAGGAATGCCAAAAGGATACCTGCTGGCATTCCCTGTGAGGTTCTCCTGGGGGACTCTCCAACAGCAATAAGCAAGTCATTAACTGGCTTCCACTCCAAAACCACATTTGGATCCATTGCCTACGGACAAAAGCATCTGGAGTCAATTTATCCAAGGGCTGAGCCATGGACTGTTATCGTGGTTCCAGTACAGTAAACCTACTTTTTCCACTCCAACTTTTCATTATAATAGAGGCTTTCAGTAAAACAGGGATTTTGCCTATAAGCCATTACCACAACTTGAATCATTTCCAGTATAACCTTTTCCATGAGAGGATATGATCAGTCTCCCATTCCCACAGGAGTTTAGATACACTAACACGCTTCTGACAGCACATTTACATTTCAACAGTATTTACAATTTATATACTACTACAATCTATACCAAGAACAAATCATATAATTCTTAAACTCTCCTTTCACAAAATAAGACCTGTCTCCAAATTATCACATGTACTTATTAAAATAAGCCAGGCTCAGAGTTTCTATAATCTCTCCCCTAAATCAAAACACCAATAATTTTCATTTTTAATTGGGCCCACCTCAGTTTCTGTAATAAATACAGCTATGAAACAACACAAGCACTTCCAGAGACATAACATGAACTGCTTTTACTGTCAGGACTTCACTTGACAATAGCCAAAGTAACCTTAAATCCAAGCCAACTAATAAGCTAAAATTCAAAGCATACACGGGGACTCAAGGTTTCACAAGACATTTTTCCACTTTTAAAAACAAAGGGACCGAATGGAATCGTATTTAACAATTCTTGCCATTTTCCCCAGAAGTGGCACAGAGTCACATCCACAGAGTTACTGCCTGTACAGAGCTGTAGGTTGCAGAGAAGTAATTCAAACTAAATAAGGTCTACAAAAGTATTTCTTTCTCAATTCTCAAATACAGGAGGCAGCAAGAAAACTGTTGGTGTTTGTGTTACCCTCCTGCATTTGAAACAAGCAGCACCAATGCTCATCTTTCTCCCAGTAAGAGCAGAAAAACCAAGTTTCTAGTGTTCCTCAGAACTCTGCTCTGAATCCATCACTCCCTGGTGCAGGTTGGCACAGCAGGGCAGGATCAACAACGTACAACTCTGGCACACACACAAAAAAACTCCCTTTGAACAATTTGCACACGTCAGGAATATGATTCTGAAAACAGCTGTTCCACAAAGCCCTATGGAAAACGCTCTTCCAGACTCATTACTCGGCTCTGGAAGGAGTCTCTTCTGGAAGAGGACACAGCTAATGGAGACATGCACATTCGTGGCTGCCAATTAAAGGAACACACAGATGAAGCTGGGGCCTTCCCTGGCCACCAGCCCCACACCTCTGCCACCCTCCTGCAAATAGGTGGGTCCAAATAATTCGCTCACTGACTCCTCAATCATTACACTTTTATCATTAAATCACTAAATTTTCAGGCTAAGTTATTACAATCAACAACCAAGAAGTTTCAGCAATTTCATTTAACCCTGTCACTCCAGGACAATTCACAAAGGGAAGGTTTTCTATGCTCTTTAGGAAAACTCCCTACTTTCACTCTAGTTGCCACTGGACAAGGCAATACCTTAGAAAAGCTTTTCCAATTGGTTGTTCCCAGACTGATTTTCCAAATTTGGAGGAAGATTTTGCTAACTGATGTTCTGGGAGGAAGCTCCAGGCTGATCCCTGAGCTACCACATATCTGTGTGCACACAGAGCCATCCTGGGCAAACAAAAATCAAATTCCAGACATTTATTCACACAATCATATAAGATGCTGATGCTGTCCAGGGAAAGAGCAAACAGAACTTTTCCAAGACAAAATTTTTCTTCCTCATTACACTCAGCAAAAGGAAGAGATGACAAGAATAAACACATCATAAATACCTTTAAAAGAGCTGGAAGATAAAAACTATAATTATTTTCAATGAACACTTTGCATCACCCTTCAGGCCTCCCTGGGATCAATAATAATCAATAGGATCCTCAAACACATGGCAGGAAGGTGGCTAAAGTCTCCTAATCTTTTAGCAACAACTAAGAAGGTCCCTCTACCACGTGAAATTTTGGGTCACACTGCAAGAGCAGCACTTGCTTAAAGTAATTTTGGGAGAACTCTTAAGAACTTCTGCCTTGTGACTACTATGAGGGGTCATGTAAGATAAACATTAACAAACTCACTTAATTCTACCTAATCCAAGTGACCAAAAAAATCTATTCTGAAGGGCTTTATTTCTCTAATAAAAGGTGTCACTCTATAGGGACAAACTAAATAATAATTTGTTTTCCAAAGAGATGATATTTTAAGGGCCACTGTCAGTGAAGGACTAAACTCACGGATCTCTAAGGATATTTTTAAAAAGCTAAAACAGGACTGAAGTCCGGATGTCTGTATCAAGTTTATCCCACCCTGACTTCCTCCAGCTTTAAAAGACCTACCAGAACCTTGCAACTTTGGCTTTGAAGACCCCAGTCCTCACAAATGAGTCCCTCTCTGACAAGGAATGACGCTTTCCTTCGCAAATACCTTATTTACAAGTTAACATGGAATTTACAGACAAAACTACTGTAGTGCAAAGATTGTGCGGTGTCAAGTTCATACACAAAGTCACCTTATAATCTATGGTAAAGGCAAATAGAGTATGTTTGTCTTGCCTAAGCCAAAAAGCAGCCACAGCCTGCAAGCAACGACAGTGAGGTTCAAAGACTTCTCACGCACAGCTTGTGTATTTATAACCTTGCATGCAGTGGGCTGTGAAACACTTTCAGGTGGCTGTTTTCAGATCCAGAGGGTTTCTTTTCTGTTTGTACTTCAGGATTTCTGTAATGAGCACATCTAATGCTTTCCTGGAATATCACCAGTACCTTTAAAGATCTGCACGTAATTAAATCCAAACTCTCTGTGTCGCTGCCTGACAATAACTGGCTGATTCTGAAAGGAAATTTGTACTTCACTGCCCAAGAATTTTTCATTCAATTTTAAATCAGGTAGTACAGCATACACCCGTGCAAAGAAATCATTTAATTTTGACTCCTAGCTTTAAGGACACAGGAGAAGGGAAGACCCTTGGCAAAACCACAAGAAGCCTTCCCTCTGGATTAACCTCTCTGGCCACACGGTGCCTCTGCTGTTCTACAAATACTCCGAGGCTGAGCAAATATTTTCTGCTGGTTAATCACCAGTTGTAATCCATGAACTGCACTGGTGCGAGCCGACATCGATCCACTCGGGATAAAGGCAGGTCAATATTTGATCATCCTGAAGGGCTCTCGTTAGCTGGGACTGTCAGTCCTGCAGAAGCAACTCAGACAAGCCATTGATTTACACGATGCTACAAAACTCAGAGCCAGGGCTTCATATGCACCCCCACGCAGAGGACAACGAGCTTGGATCGAATTTCTGTAACACAAATCAGACCTGACATGCTGCACTCCTCACCAGCAACATCATTCACAGCTTTTGGCATTCCTAAACTTCTCCAGCCTGCTCTGTCTAGGTCTATCTGTTGGCTTTACATGTGGTCATTCAAGGTGGACACACATAAAAATTTATTAAGAGCCTGGCTGATCTGAGAACTGTCACAAAAAGCATTTAATCACCTGACTGAAGCTGGAGGATACACAGGCAATGAGATCAAGTGATAAGGGAGCACGACAGCACTAAAGTTTTACATACTAGAGGGCAGCAGCATTTTGGCTGGCTGCATTAAAAGTGACCAGTTCCATCTCAATGGAAGCAAGCCCTCAGCTGGAATATTCCCCTGGTATCTACATTTGTACTGTATAAACTCTAATTAGTTAACAAAGGTAGCACATCATGAAGCCCAGCAGCGACATTAAACTCTCCCATGTCAGTGGGGAAAAAACCTGCCACGTTCAAAAGAAATGATTCTATCCAATTTCATTTCCTGCACTGAGTGGAGTCTTCCCCAGACATGTGATTTGCCATCCACTCAAGTGTACAATGACTGAACACTCTCAAGTGACAGGTTAAAAACACTGCATTTGTACAGTCCTCCCTGAAGACAAGCCAAGCCCGGCCTCTGACATATCATTCCTTTCTAAGTGATTAAACACTAGTATGAGTTTTTAAAATTTATTTCTAACGTACCAGGACTACAAAAGTCACACAAAGAACATGATAAAGAGGCAATACAGTGCAATCAAAGCAAGCAGACACTCGAGCTCTGAAAAAGACACTTGACCAACTCTTTATTTCAAGAGTCCAAATCATCTTTGCACACACAGGATTTCCATCAAGTTCAACGGGGGCCGTGAGGCCACGGCGGGTGCAGCAACGATACCCGCCTGGCATGAACATTGCTGGACATAAAGCTTTGCAGTCTCATATAAATATTTACATCTGCCAGTGTGGACTGACCGCTCACTGACACCAAATGCACAGTTTCTAGTGCTGGGTATGCGTGTCCTTCATTCCACTTCACAGTGCAGCACCAAGCCCTTGCAGTGTTTATAAAGAAGGCTTTCAGCGTGGAAGAATATATTTTCTATACAGATGCAACACTCACTTTCAAAGAGGTTTATGCTAAGAAGGCCTCCCTCACATTCAGATCTAGGTCTAGAATGCACTGACAAGTGAGTGAGCTGCACTGCACGGGAAGGAGGCAAGCTGTTGGGAGCAATGCTCTGTACAGGGACACACGGACAAACACACACAGAAGCACACAGGAACGAAGACAACCTGCTTCAGAAATCCTACACCCAACCCTGGCTCAGGCTGCAGAGGTTGGGGGTGTGTGTGTGTGTGTGTGGTGGAAGACCCAGTTGTGCCGAGCTCGTCAAGGACCCGCATGGTTTCCCAGACGGAGGGCACAGCAGCAGAGAGAGGAATCCCTGAAAAGGGGCCCGTTTTCCAGCAGTTTCTCAGAGGTTCCCACTTGCCTGCCAGGTTTAAGTGGAAGGCTCCAGAGAACAGAAGATAAGGATGTAGGTATTCAGTTTAGATCGAGTCTCAGATGCAGTTAGACATGACTGTCAGCTTGATTCTGGGGTGAGGAGACACATGACTTGTAACACGCGCCCGCCTTCCCACTACACAGGATTACAAGACTCAAGACATAAATTATTTTACCTCAATGCGTGCCAGTGTCCTGCCAGCAAGTTATTCAGCTGCTGAGGATGGAGTTGTAGGATAAAGCAATATACCATGACTAGCTACAGATGAGGAAAGAAAAACTTTTCCCCCCTCTTCCTCAGGAAACTCAAAATACAACCCATCATCTTTAATCCCAGACAACTCACAAATCTCAATTTTCCCCCACAGGCAAAAAGATCACTGCATGACTGGGTTTTGTTGTTTTCTGTTTTTTTCTTTCCCCCCACCTTTTCATCTTACATTTGCTAACTCAAAATCCAAAGTCAGAAAAAATATATATATTTAGTCAGAAGTATGTCAGTTACATTTTATTAACCTACTCCAAGGGTAAAGCTCCAGGGATTCACCATACAAGTATAAAACCCCTTTCAAACACCTAGGGGTTACTATATTAACTTCATCCCAGCAGTCAATCAATGCAGTAAAAAAATTAAAATACTGAAAATGGATGCTTTTTTCCTCTTCCACGTGTCCACTGATTGCTCTGTTACAGCGTGATGAGGTCCACCAGGTTGCCTTTAGGAGGGGTCATGTTGTCTGGAAAGAAGTTGACTAGCGTGTCAAACAGGTGAGTTCTCTGGGCATATGTGTGGTCAACATCTGAAAATCCTGGGGAAGGAAGAAACAGGGAAATTAAGTCAGCCCTCGCTATTCTAAACACTCAGTTTAGATGTGGAATAGGCCGGTTGTCCATTTAGGATAAAAGTTAACTTGGGCTACTTCTGCCTCCACTAACAAGGCTGCCAGCTCTCCATCCCACTACTGTGTGCACACACACAGAGAGGTCATGTCACCCCAAGCCAGCATTGCAATCAAAATGCCATAAAAACTAATAAGCAAATGTCTGTCAAGCTCATTGACAGCCCCGAAGAAATGGGGGAAGCAGGAGTTCTCAGGGGACTGCTCTGATGTCCCAGAAAACAAACATCCGTGTAGCTATTTTTATTTGGTGTCTCATTTCTTCTGTCCTCAGGCTTTCCTCATTATCCTTCACTGCCATAACCAGAAATGATCCTTGGATTGCTCAGAGTTTTCCTTGAGACAAGGCCTGTTGATGGTAGGAGTCCCAAGTCAGAGATGGTACTTACTCACTGGACTTGCACATGGGACCTTGGCTGCATCCCAGCACGAGGGAGCTTTGCAAACTGGGTTTTCTGAAGTGCTGCCTCTCAACAGGGGAGGGTTTGGTCTGCATTGTGTATCCAAATCATCACGATTAAACCATCAACAGCAAGAACAATAGGGCAGGCACATAACTATTTCCTCTGCTTTGTATTACTTCCATTGCTGGCATCTCAAAGGAATGCTTTTTAAATCAGTGAACTCACTATTCAGTTAATCAAAGTCAACCAAGTTAATCAAATCAAGAAGCGCTGGGGGTTTTTTGTTTCATTTTAGGAGCAGTGTTTGACATGCATATCCTATCTGGAAAGCCAAACTCTGGATAAAGTACTATACTGATTCAACAACTAATTCATCTTTTAAAACACTTAAAGCTAGGCAAAAGCTTTGAGGGTGGTGAAACACTGGAACAGGTTGCACAGAGAAGCTGTGGCTGCCCCATGCCTGGAAGTGTTCCAGGCCAGGTTGGACACTGCATGGAGCAACCTGATCTGGGTGTCTCTGCCCAAGGCAGGGGAGTTGGAAGGACATGAACTTGAAAGGTCCATTCCAACCCAAACCATTCTGTGATTCTATGAAAAATCCAACTTTTTCAAAACATCAGTTTTCTTTCTTTAAAAACAAAATTAATTTCATGGGACCAACTAGATGCCTTCCAAACCATGCAAGCTCAGCAGAGCTCCCTCATCCGGCAGGGCAGACAATGCAGGGGGCTTTTTCCTTCCCTCAGCTTCTTAGACTGGGAATCCCGTGTCCATAAAAAACTGAAGCCATCCAAGCTCTTAGCAAGAGCTTGGAAACGTGAGGACAACCCAGCGTCGCAAGGATGTAAATTATGCCTACAGCCTTGCTATAGCTCACCCAGGATTAAACTCTGAGCTCTGTAAAAGAGTTAACTGGACAGAGAGTGAAACAAATCAAGGCTTTGGCTCAGCCCTCCTGTTTCCAGCCCTTCACGCCACTGTTTTCTTCGCTCTTGACATTCTGCCCAAAGAACTAGTTCTGCAAAGAACAGAGCGAACCAAACTACTCCAGGAATTGCAGTTATCACAGCAAACAGAGCCGTAGCCATGCTGTGAGATTCCAAAGTGACATGACAGGAGGTGCTTTATTCTGACCAAAGCTTCTGTTTACTTGGGTAACAGCGAAGGATCAGATGTAATAAGAGACATGAAATGATCCCAGGAGGCGCTGGTTTAAAACCACTGATGCTGACAGATGTTTTAAATATGGGCTGGAGGCATTGGACACTGGTCATTATAAATAACCTCTCAAATGTCTGGGTAGCGGCACTTTGCATATTCAAAATGAAAAGGGCACACAATGTTGATAGGAGCTATAACATTTGATATAAAAACCAGTAGAAACTAACAGCAATTATCAGAGGGAACATCATATAATTCCTCTGACACACAATACTCACCGAGAGTCGTGAAATCCGAGCCAGACTTAAATAACGCTGAGGCAAGAAGCTGAAACTGCAGAAGAGGTGAAGGGACAAAGAAAGAAAAAAGTGTTATTAACCACAGAGGAAAAAAACCCACAAGATTCATAGAAGTCCAAGTGGCTTTAAAGTTGCCGCACAATTCTCAGAACTCCTGTGCCACACACATGAATAACAGCAGCTGGCACCTTCACATGAGCAATATGATTTGTCACCTTGGCACAAGTCGGATGGTTTTTCCTAGAATTAAAGCAGTGTTGATGCAATGAAAGGTCCTTGACTGAGAACTCAGAAAATCTCATTTTTTTACATATAATTTTTTGCCTATTTGGCAGGTACCACAGTGCAGAAGGGACAGTCCTTTCCACACAATAACATTCCCAGGGATTAACATGGTACAGGCTCACCAGGCAGGGATTAGATGGCATGAAAACAGGGTAACTGCTGGAGTGCAGCATGGACTTCTGGAACACAGAGAAAGCTTTGCCCAGAGAAACTGTGGATATTCCATCCCTGGAAGTGTCCAAGGCCAGGCTGGATGGGGCCCTGAGCAAACTGATCTACTGGATGGCAACCCTGCCCATGGCAGGGGCTTGGAACTGGATAGTCTTTCCAGTACAAACCATTCCATGATTCTAATGGGAACAACCTTTCAGAACTGCCAGAGACACTGATATCACAAGTTTATGGCAGTATCTCTTTAATTAAAAGTGAAACTCCTTTGGGAACATCAGAATCACCAGTACAAATGTTTTAAGTAACACATTCATGGTTTTATTCTCCCTTAATATCTCACTGATAGATAGTGACCAGTGTCTTCCCCTGCCCCAGCTGCTGTTTTCAGTCACCCATGGAGCAGCAAAGCTTAGTATTTTGTCATTTTCCCATCAGGAATGAGCTGATTCCTTAAAGGCTTTGAATCTTGTGTCTCCTGTGTGTCTTTTCAGCACACAGCCCAAATGAAAGATGAGAGGGGGGGAAAAACCAGAGCAAATACATTCAGAGAAGGAGTGGAAAGAACAGCCAGGAATTACATATCCACCAGTTTCATTTCAATTTCAAGAAAAAAATGGGAACACAGACAATCTGCAGGCATGTAGGAGTGGAGAAGGTGATGAGTAGCAGCCAATGTGAATTTGGCAACAACAAGCTGTATCACATCAATCTGATTTCTTCTATGAGGCAGCAGGTCCTAGGGATGGGTCTTGGCGATGGACACTGTCCATTCTGACTTTCATAGGAATTCCAATGCTTTTATATGATATTTAAAGGTAAATTATTAAGGCATCACCCAGATTAAGCCAACAAGGAAAGGCAAACAGGTCAAGTAACTTCACTGTGGGTGGCCATCAATGGTTTGACATCAAAAAGTAGCCACGAATCAGGAGTGATTCATGTATGCCCCAGGGTCAGCATCATTGTGGGCTTTCAGTGACAACCCACTTGGCAGAACAGGGCAGGATCACTGGGTGCACAGACCACGCACAGACAGACTGACAGCCTTCCAACTGTTTTTCCACTAAATCCAGTTTATGATGGATGGGGATGCATTTCCCCAGGGCCAAGTGCAAATCAACACAAACAGGAAAAAATCAGCACAGCACAAAACAGGTGCAGAGGCTCTGTGAAAATGCACTTAGGAGTTATATAATAAGATCTATATCATCCACTTTTAAAAGTGGCAAATGCATAGAAAATGCACAAAAAGGAGCAGGATCTTCAAATAAATCAAAGAGTCCTGATGTTATCACAGCTTGTAAGTCTCCTGTACAAGAAGGCACCCGCTTTGAGATGGGAATTAGCAGCATATCAAGAAAGCACTACAAAAAAAAATGAAGTGGTCTGAAAACCAAGTTCAATGAGGAAAGTGCAAAGGAGTCAGGGCTGCAGAGCCTCCACAGAAAAATGACCAAGGCTGATTCTGCCAGAAGTCACAAAAATGCAGAAAGCTGCTGCAAGAATTAAATCTACAACTGAGTGCAAGAAGCTACAAAAACACTTCAGCAAGATCAATTTCAACGTGACATCGAGGGGAAAAAACAGGCTAAAATAAGGTCTGTAGTGTGCCGGAACAGCTTTTTGAGAAGGTGCCCTGGGAAAGTGTAAGAACAGGTTAGAAAATACAGGATGGATAAAGGGCAGAAGAGGGGGGAAAGGGTGATTGAGAGAGCATGAGGCTTGGTTATCCGAAATCGTGACTGCAATGCTCCATGTGCATTTCCCTGCAAGCCTAATTTCCCAGAGCTGCTTGGCTTCCAATCAGCAACGTCCTTAAACAGCTGCCCAGCATAAATAGCTCCAAAAGTTCCAATAAACCCCGTGGCTAAATCCATGCTGCTTCGGAGAGCAAATGCCATGTCCTGGCCACCCTTCCCTCCCACACAATTGCCTCAGGGGCCTGCTGCCAAGGAAGATGCCACATGATTCCAGAGGTTCCCTTTCCTCCTGCAGCAATGCCAGCAGCCTTCCTGCTGGGAGCAGAGAGCCACGCTCCAGGCTGGGGCTCAGGTATCCGACCAAGAGACCATACAGGCAGGATCCAGCTTGTAACTCACTGCACTGAGACCAAAAACCCACTGAAAAGACCCTGTGTCCAGTATTCCAGCCTCATCTGCACCAAGCAGGATGGATTTTCATGGCTATGAGTTTCTTCCCCATAAAGCTGGAAAGAAGTGTCTTGTTTCCTTCTTTGCTGATGACACTGCACTTCAGTTAACCTTGAGGGCTGTTGGTTGTTTGGTTTGAAATTAAATTTATGTATCTGCTTGCATTTAAAAAGCACTTTCTGATAGAAAAGTCAAGCGGGTGAGTTAAGAACATCAATTATGGACAGTGCTGAGCCTAAGTTAGTTCACTCTGCATTTGCATTACAATCCCAGCTTAACCCTATGATGTTCTCCCCAAGGATCCCTTCTTTTTCCCAGTGCATAGGATGGTTACTGCTCACTAAGACCACTTCACCAGTTTTCTTATCACATTGTTATTGCAGCAGACAGCACTTCATATTGTGATTAATTCTGGGTCTCCTCTTTGAGACTAACAGAATCTGATTTCTCAAAATAGTGTTATGCAACAGTTTCTGAATTCGCAGAAAAGAAAAGCCCCCAAGCAAATCACACCTCAGATCTCTCCCATCAGGCACCCGAGTAAAACACCCAATTAATGACCATGGAGGAAAAACAATTTGCTTAATATCACATGGCAACTCTCTTACAGAGGCAAGAGCAGAATTCAATTATCCAGCAGAAGCAACCAACAGCTTTTAACCACAACACCACCCATTTTCTCTGACAATCCCTCCGGCTCACTGGCTTCATCCACTCCAAATTAAGCCTCCATTCAAAAGACAAGTTTCCTTTGTTATACAATTAACTTCTCTCTCAGAGATCCAACCAACCTTCTGAACTGAGGCAGCGGTTCCTTGGACATAAATAGATCTGGTGAACTAAAATAAGGACGTATTAGTTTATATAGTTGCACAATATTTGCACAAATGAAATGGTTAAGGGGCGACGAGTAACTCCTCTATGGGATAGCTGGCAGGTTGTTTCAATCAGACATCATTTCTCCTCTGTAATGTCTGCATGTGAGTGCTCAGATCACAGAGCAAACCAGTTCCTCAGCTTTGCCCAGTTCTCTGGGGCTGGTGACTCGCAGCAAAGGCTCAAAGGAGCAAAGAGAGGCTCAAACTCTTTGAGGATGGAGCCATTGCTGGAACTGGGAAGGCTGAACGCTGTTTTTGTAAAGGCTCCCTGGCTCCAAAGCCTCTGCTCCTGCAGCACTCAGGCTCTGAGGCTTTACAAAGAATCACAGCAGGACATGAAGCGAAACAGGCTTTTCTTAGCTCCTTCCTAGAACTATTTTTCCCATTTGGGCTTGAATTTTCTCAGAAATATCTGTCTAACGCAGACTCAAACAATACTTCTGGGGCCCGCTGGCTTTATCTGTCAAATTTATTAAAGACAAGGTTTTAAGAATGGAAAGTATGAAGCAGTCTTGAACAGGGGCCTCCAGCCTCGGCCTACAAGCAAGTCAGGCCTCCAACTGGCCTCCAGGTCCTTGCTCTTTCTCCTGCCCTGCTCCAAGAAAAACATTCCGCAAGTTTTCCCTGCGCTTTGTATCTGTTTTACAGCAATCAGGGGATTGAGCTTCGTCAGTCGCTGAATCTCCACGTACAAAATCATCTCACTCTCCTTTACTTGGAAAGCACTAGGCATTTTTTTTTGGTATCGTCTTGATTTCTACTGTAGCCCTTTCAAGAGCAGCAAAGTTCTGGGTTCAGTTGCTGCAGCGTTCAAGAACACCTTTAGCCTGGTATATGACCTACTATGGTTTCCATGCTTTAATAGCACCTGTTGTTCCTTAAGTACACAATTTGGAATTCAACTTGATTTTTATTTTGACCATCCTTTTACCTTTAAGAGCCTATAGTTGCAAACTATCACCAAATTAACATCTATGTGAGAAAGAGACCACCACCCATGGCAAGAGAAATTTTTACACCAACGAATGACACTTTTATACAACTTTAATCTCTTAAATCACAGAGAGAATTCCACATGCTCTAGGGATCTACCCTCCTTTGCATACAGTGCTATTAATCCACAGCCAGAGAAAAAGATTTACTGGTTGGAACACCCTGAACTGACTAAAGAGGTTTAAGTGATTTCAAGCAGAATCACAGTTAAAGAGAACTGGACCTGCATTTGTGGGCAGAGGAGTTGCTGGCACACAGCCTGTGGCTACTAAACAGGCACCCATGCAATACCTGTTACTTGCAGGCATCTACTTCACTTTAGAGTAATAAAAAAGTGAAATAAAAATATAATCCTATTAGCATCCCTAAAATTCACAGCAATGGAATGAAAATCTGGGGGTATGTTCCTACCATCAATCATTCATGGTACTTTAAACAAAATTGGTTACTAATGCCAAAGTAAGTTTCAAGAACAGTCTGTTTGTTTTCCTTGGCATCCAACTCCAAACAGCTGAACAGACTTGACTAACTAAGTTAGGAGGAATTACTTCTATTACAAAGCAAGCAAACCTCACCGCAAGGGGAAATTCTGTTTGTAATGGTATATAACACCACCCACACCTCAGTCCAGAAGCCATAGAGGCTGGTCTCCAGGAGAACCATTGCACAGAGCTGAGGATAAAACTATTCGGCTCGGTCCTTCCCAAATTTAACAGATGCCCAAGGAAGAGGGAAAACAGGCAGAAATTGATTCCCTAAAGGCCTGCCACACTAGGAATTCTTCCAGCTGCAGCCAGCACAGAGCATGTGCATAACACAGATCACCTTTGATATTAATTAAGACGACCTCAACTACAAATAAAGGCAGAGCATGGAGGTGTCTGGGCTGAGAGACACAATCAAACTGGGGCTTGAAATTCGATATGGAATCCAAAAAGCCTGCGTCAGTCCTTTGGAAAGCACAGGAGCTGTTTGAAGATGCAATGCCAGAGCAAAAAGCCAACTCGATGTGATAACCGGAAGGTAAATTGACGTCAACTGGAAATACACCCAGTCAGTACCAGCCCAGCAGCTGGCTCAGGGCCACAGCCCTGGCAGATCTAGCCCAGGGTAAAAAAGCTTTGCAAGTAAAAGCTTTATGACCAGCACAATTAATAATAATTGTAAAAAAGAACAAAATCCAAACAAACAAACAAAAAGTGTCCCAGAAACTTTAATGATTTTTGGAGATCTCTGGAATGGAAGCTTTAACTCTGCTGAATGGTTTGTGTTGATCCGACAGAACAGCATGACAAGAGAGAAGCTATTGGATTTTGTCTGGATCAGGCATTAGGCCTGCAGAGAAAGAATCCACAATATATTCACTCAGCTGGACTGAGCTCTCTAAGCTCATATGCTGGATCATTAATGTCCAGAATACCAGTGTGCTCTTTGAAATTGGGTAATTCTTTTTGAAACATTTTATTCTGTTTCTACCTTGTAGGATAAAGCTATTACATTGCCCCAAAAACCTCCAAGGAGCCCATATAGGTGGGTAAATTCTTCATTCTTACAAGTTGAACACTCTGCACTGAACTGGGAAAATTAAATGCAGAGTATTAAAGGCTTTCCTGTGCCAGATGTGCCCCATGAGCAGCATCCATGGCAGCTCCTTCAGACTGCAGGTGACAAGGGGCAGCAGGAACTTGCTGATCACACCACAATCCTTTTCTTTCAGGGAATAAAAAGGCCCAGCCAGCCATGAGATGCAAGATCTCTTTAGGTCTGGTTGAAGATAGATGGGCTACCTGCACGCAGGAGTGACATGGAGGAAGAGGGAGATCACAGAACACTGGATATGGTGTTACAGGAGTGGGAGGGAGCAGAAGGGGACAAAAGAGATCAGAGAGGAGTTTTTGTGTTATGGGTTTGTGAGCTGGGGAAGGGACTGGAGCATCAGCAATGGCTGAGGGAGCCGGAGGGGTTCAGCCTGGAGAAAAGGAGGCTCAGGGAGGACCTTCTAGGTCTGAAATTCCCTGCCAGGAGGAGGGAGGCACGTAGGGGTTGTTCTCTTCTCTCAAGTAACAAGGGACAGGACAAGAAGAAATGGCCTCAAGTGAAAACTGGATATGAGGAAAAAAAAATCTCCTTTTCTACCTGAAGAAAAGCAGGATCATTTCTTGTCTTTCCTATGCTAGAAATGACTAGAAAGGATGTGAGACAATTTGATATGGGGCAATTTCAATGAAAAACCATCTAACAGAGACCATACACACATGTTGGATCTGATGTCTATGAAGGCTGACCAGAATTTAGGACAAATGTGACAAGTTCTAAGATCCTGATAAGAGTAAATTTTTTTTTTGTAATTCTAAGCCTACAATTCTATCTAAGCATATTCTCCCCCAAAAGCTTTCAGTGTCTGTATAATCTTTTCTTTATCTGAGGCGGCAAGTTAAACCTACCAGATTAAGTGATTTAATCCAGGGACTCAGCACGGAGTAGAAATGCCCATCCTCCTATCAGGATTTTATAAAAGGAGCTGCTGAATGACTTCCAAAGTCTTTAAGGCAAGAAGACAATAAGAACCAAGGACTTTTACCCATCTACCCCTCAGGATACAAATGCTGGCACACCTTTCCATGTGGAAATTAATCACAGAGTCAAATCAACCACTTTATCTGTCAGTTCTCACTATTCCTTTAATCTGTTTTGTAAAGTGACACGCACTGCGGTACTGGAATCAAAACAGGAAATGGGAACAAATTCCTGGAATAAATAAAAGAACATGCCTACTGGATAATATTCAAAAGGCAGAGGAAATAAGATTTTAAGGGTAGCAAGCAATGTACATATACAAACTACTTCCAGAAATGCTGAGCATCTCAGGAAAAACCTCTTTCCCTCCCCCAGAGCTGTTGAATATTGACAAGCCAAAAGGCAGCATGAATAAGTTTCTACTCTTCTTCTACCACACAACCAACTATAGACTTGTGACATTTCAGAGAGTTTACATTTCAATTAAAGCTCCCAAAATACACACCAGTATGCTGGAAGTAAAACAAAGGCCTAGTCTTCACTCTCAGGAGTACAAAAGCTATTTTATCTGGACCTGCAGTTGTTAAATGACTGTTTCTAAAGCAGGATGAACTTTAGTGGGGAGAAATGTGTGATACAGCAAAGTGTTGGGCATCTGTAGACCTTTTAAAAAAATTAATAAAAACAAGGTTTAAGAAGCTCGTAATTTTTTACTGAGGACACAGTTTAAATGTCTTTAAGACAAGGATTTGTTGATCCCTTACCTCTTTTGTCTCCTCAGGGTCTGAGTGATCCACAGTTACATACAAATCATTCTGCAGGTACTTCAGTGCACTAAGAGGGTCAGTCTGAGCTTTTTCTTCAAACCTGCAGAGACAGAAAATTTGAGAGCAGCCAGTTCCCTTCACAACTAAGTACTACTAGTTCTACAGAAAGCAAAACCCACCCAATAAAACCAGTATTTCCAAAGAAAACCACATTAGTGGCAGCTCAGCCTCATATTTGCTGGGATAGATGTGTTCAAGCCAGACTAAAACATGGAGGAGGGGTTTTTTTGGGAGTGTAAAGGAGTTACAAGGGCAAAGCATCACACTCATAATAAAAATACTGAAAAGCAATATGTTCAGCAACTTTTTTACATGTAAATATAAAACACAGTCAAGTCTGTTTGGTTTGTAAGGTGTGAGTAGCACAGTTCAGACACAGGCAAGTCCTGACCACTTCAGTCCCTGGGATATGAACATCCCACCTTCAGAAGGAGGTACCTAAAAATCCTGTTCACCACCAGCATTATTTCCTCACTGTCTTTTAACAAACAGAAGCTGCAACTTCTGTGAATTCCCTGACAAAGTTAGCAGAGCCCTCAGAAGATGATTCTGGGCTCAGCACCCTCAGTGAGCAGAGCTACGCCCCTGCAGCACTGAGCTGGGTGCCTAAACCTACAAAGGATGATGTTTAAAATTACCATTTTCCTCTTACCATCTATCCACTGAGTGCAGCATCACACTCATCTTCTCGTAATTTTTTTTTTATTTAGGTCATCTGCTTGGCTATTGATACCACAGTGGACATGTGTAGCCCAAATTTTGAAATGTGCTAAAGATGCCAAGCGCCTCCCACAGCAGTCCCTGGCTAGTCAGGTTTGGCTCCCACATATGCACCCCAAATTTCCGCCAGACAACACACAGCAACATTTCCTTTGAGTGCAATTTCAGCAAACAAACCCAAGTAATGCAGAGCTGCCCTTGGAGGCTGCACAGGTGCATTTCCATACCACCACATCTGGGTTCAATAAGCCTCCCAGATAACCAGGCAAGGCCTTTAGTCATTCTTGTACATATTCACATCTACTGTGCGCCTGATCTAAAAGGCCCCATCCAGCCATAGGGGTTGTGAGTCGAGTGCAGCATTTTTCTTGCTGCCTCAGAGGTAAAACACTATCAGGAAAACCCGACCTCCCAGCTCTTGGCAGAACCTGATAACAAAGTATTCTCCCCAAGAATGAAGTGAGAGCTATTTGCTGGCTTCAAATAATTTGCTGGGTTTTGAAAGGCTGTTTTCTGCTGCAATTTCTTGACTAAGGCAACACCATAAGCTTGAATTTGAAAAGCTGTTGCCCTAAATAGCAAATATAAGGCAGCTCTGAGGCATCCAGAGTGCAAGAAGCATTGCAATGTTGCTGAATTCTGCCTAAGTGAGCATTTTCAAGAGTTTCTGAATGAGGAACTCTGATGACCTCACCACGGCTGAGTCTCAGATGTGCAAAGGCATCCAGCCCCCAGACTTCATTAGCATCTCTGGGAGCTGTTACTATCTCCTCACAGTGTTTCCAAAACATACTCCATTTCCTTGGGAGGTGACAGCACCAAAACACATGCTGATGAGCAGCGAAGAGAAAAGGGAATCTAAAAATTCCCCATGACTCCCCACACCACATTTTTCTAGTTTTGGAATAGCAGAGTCAAAGCAGAATGAAGTTAATTTTGTAGTTTAGTTCCGCCCCACTGCTCTTCATTAAAATAATTTTAAAACATAACCAAGAAACCTGCAGACCATCACAGCATAGTCATAGAATGGTTTGGGTTGGAAGGGACTTTGAAGATCATCTAGTTCCATATAAGTAATAAAATGACATTTTCCAAAAATGGTACAACATACACAACTTTTGTCAACTTAAAAAGGAAAAAAAAGAGACACTTGGAAATGAAAATTGCAAACCACCTTTGTTTCTATACCTGTGCTTTCTTATGAGGTATTTGCAGTGTCTTAGCAGGTATTCCTTTGAAGGTCGACAGAGCTTCAGAGACCAGAAATCATCTAATCTCATCTTCGGAGAGCAGGATTTACCAGGATTCCCTCCAAATAAGTAATGAACCTAAGGAAATGAGAGGCAGATCAAGAAGTTGATTGTTTGTGTACATGCACTGAACAAGGACAATTTACTATGTCAGCAGCTTTGGAGAGTTTTATTCTGGAGGGAGAAATTCTGCCTTTTAGACAAGTTGGTCCATCTTATTATTAGCCTCTGTCTCTTAGGAGATGAAGAAAGTTCTCTTAAACCCCTTACATTTGATGACAATAAAAAAGTTGCAGTGTTAAAACCTCCTTCTAGCAGATTCCTGAGATATTTATAAACAAACATCCAAAACCCACACAAACTCTTCCTTTAGGAAAAATCTATGAGTGTGATAAATCCTTAAGCACCAACCAAGGGAGTGGGAAGTCCTAAAGATGCTCAAATAAAGCAACAGCAAGCTCAGCCCAGCACAACCCTGGGAGATGATCAATGTCCCCACATGTCCCATAAACTCCACAGGGCTTTAATTTGACCTGCCCACCTATGAAATGCAAGACTAGACTTACAGAGAGGGGCAAATTCCCAGAAGAGTGGAAGAGTTACAAAAGGACTGTTTATTTCTTCGCTATATTTTTCTTCCCATAGTTTGGCAATTTCAGACTCTGAACTGTTGATTTTAAATGTGCTACA
The DNA here is from genome assembly GCA_013396735.1 of Grallaria varia. Lineage (NCBI taxonomy): Eukaryota > Metazoa > Chordata > Aves > Passeriformes > Formicariidae > Grallaria > Grallaria varia. Next base: position 69,888 of record VWZG01003197.1, read on the forward strand.
AAGGATCTTCAAATACTGAGGTTTAACAAGTCCAACAGGCTACCTTTCCCCACAGCTTTAAAAATAATCACTCAAAACAATGTATTCTGCATCCCACTGCTGTAGGCTCTCCTTATTTATATCTGAGGAGCTTAGAAAGGTCATTGGAACAGAGGTTTCTAAAAATAAGACTCTTCAAAACAAGCACATCAAACAGCTCTTCAGATAAAGCTGGGCAACTGCAGTGATTTAGCAACCTTCAGAGGAACTTACAAAATATCCTTCTCAGTCTCAGGGTACCTTACACATTAAAAGGAAAGGCAGAGCAGTATTTACAGTCAGTATTACAGCCTGTGAAGACAACAAGCAATGCAAGTTCTCCATATGGAATCTGCACCTATTCTTCCTTATCCCCAAGGTTTTGGGCTAGTTGGGTTTTCCAGATTTGACTGTCATAGCATGGAGTGCAAACTAAAGCAGATTTATGTTCTTCAATTCAGACTGTTTCAGATGAAAAAGAAATTTTAGAAAACATTTAATTGCAAAATATCCATGAAAGGTTCAATAAGTGTGTCACAGTAATTTAAATTCATGGACTAATGAATTTATGAATCTGATCTATGGTTTTGTGCTTTACTGGTTAATATGCACAAAGCCCTAAGTTTACTGAGCAGTCAAGTACACTAAAACCAATTTTAAGTCTATTTAAGCATGAATGTCTGATAGTGCTCAAGAATGACAGTTGTGTCTGACATGCAGTCAGGTACCTCTGGTACAGAAAATTCTTTCCTGTGACTAGTTCTTCCCAGAAATGTTGATAACTGAGACCATTTAGTCACTACCAGATTGTGAGATTAAATCCCTGAGAATAAAGAATGAAGCTTCATGTGTTCTAAAGTGTGAGAACAGCTCTTGTGTCTGCTTCATACTGACATAAAAAGTAGCTCAGCATTTTCTTTCAATATATGTTAAGTTAAAAGAAAGTTACTCACCATATTAATCCAAACATTAACACTAAACAAAAAAACTGTATTCATTATATCACCCTTGAGGAAGCAACTGCATCTTAAGAGCAGTAAGACTAAAAAAAATCACCATATATTTATACAGATTCTCATACCTTGTGCAACTCATCATACACCAGCTGATGGGCAAACCTTGGGCAGGGCTCCTCTTCCTGAAGGCTTTTACCTGGATTCTCTTTTGCTGCTTGGTCATTCTTATAGACACATGACCTGAAATCCAAGGCAGAAAGCAATGATTAGTAGGACTTACAGGCTGTAAGGTACAAATGGTGCATAGCACCAAAGATTTCCTTATTTCTCATATAGAAGTTGTCCTCTAGTATCCCACCCACATTCTTAGCTCTACAAAGAAACTCGTCCAACAATAAGAAATGACCTTGGCTGAAACACAGTCCTCAAGCACAAGCCAAACAGGAAAAAATTCCAGAAAATTATCTGTTATGAGCTTTGGGAATATCTTTAGATGTGACATTATCTGCCCTCGGAACTGTCAGCATGAAGTATTTTTGTTTATGGAAAAGACATCTTGGACCCAGTAGAGCTTCAGACCATGGATTACAGCAAAGCTGTAATCAATCAATCAATCAATCACTGATTACCAAGCAGACTTCAGTTGCAAGTGAAAATCCATTTTTAAAAACCAACGTTCACACCTTTCAAAGTGATTGACCCCACATTAGAAGAGACTTGGGGGAAAAAGAGTTGCCTCAGGGGAACACAAGTTGTCTTCAACATCACCATTCCACGGGTAGTGGAGGTTACAGAGTTACCTGGGAGACAGGACTGCCTTCTAAGCAAAGTCAGTGTGAACTTACAACTTACCAGCTGTTCCTCACAATGTCATAAATCCAGAAGGAATTCCTTACATTCTCTTCCCGTTTCTCCTTGTCTTTACTGAGCCCTGACAAGACATGGATTTCATTCAGTTCTGGATCAATGGTGGCCCTTTGAGTGAAACCTGTCATTGGAACTGACAAAAGAAAATAAAAGTTACATGCTGAAAACAACGGAGGACTCGGGAAGAGATCCAAACATCAGGCAAAAGCAATTCCCTCCCCTTGCAATTCAGGGGATCAATATCCAGAGGCTGACTCCTTCCCTGATAAAGCCAAGTCCAGGGTAAATTCTCTTCCCTTCCTATCTGTGATGCGTGGAAGCAAAAAAAATCCATTCTGAGAGCTGCTGTTTCCTATGATATGGACAGAGCTATTTGGGAGACTACCAGCTCAGAAATGAGCATTAAGCTGCCTAAACATAGAGCTAAATGACCAGATGACCCTTGCAAATATGAATGGAGTTATTTTGTTATCATCTCGTCCCTAAAAGGAACCATTGATTCCAAAAGGCTTAATTGCAAAAGCTGGAAAACTCAAAAAAATTCAAGATGAACTCGTGATCACACAGCTCACTTCCTTGCATTGCTTCCTCCAGGACAAAGATGTCAAGGAAGATGTTTGTATTTTCTAAATAGCTGTGGCATCATTACCAAACTGTTCTTCTGTTCCACCTTTGGATTTAGGAATATGGTGAAATCCTGCAGATTCCAACAGTTTTCATCATAATTCCCCGGAAAAAAAAGGTCAGCAAATTTGTTTGGCAGTCCTTTTTTGTTTGTTGTATAATTCCCCATTTCCTGTTTCCCTAGGCAACCATCCTTCCAAAATGTATTTGGGAAGGGCACGTGATCTTTGTTTACAGATCCTGTTTGTCTCCTTTCTCTTTCTGGGTCAGTTTACAAAGGCTGGTAAAGGTTTCCTGGCCTTCGGTCAAGAGTTTGGCACGAAAAATTCGCAGAACTCCCGTATTTTGCAAATTCTTCCTTGCAATTAAACTAAACTGCACCCATGGCCTAGAAAAGAAGCTCTACACTAATAAACCATTTAATATTGCTGTTTCAGAAGACACAAAATGGTATTTCGGAAGCCCATTGTGTAACAGGTTTCATAGTTCATTCTTTTCATTTGTTAGGCCATGAAAGTAATAAACTAATTGAGTAGAATTTGGTTTTCTACAATTTAAGCCTCCAGTGTAGCATTTAGCAACACCACAAAACCCAAGCATTTCTTTTAAAAAAAATTAAAACACGGTTAATTCTTATGTAAACTTAATTAGAAACTGAAGTATGTTCAGGTAATTCATTCTCAGTGTCCTGTTGACAAAATCCTTCCTTGTGGTTTTACAAACCTGTCTAGTCTGACCTCCAATTTTGCCACAAAGTTTTAAAGGAAAATTAATCCAGTTTATAAGCAAATGGGTGGCAGAGAAAAGAAAAAAATTAGGGAGTAAGGCTGGCACAACAATGACTACACACCTTGTCTTATCTGCAAACCACAAAGACCTTTTTCAGTAAGACAAATGAGGACTGTGAAAGTCAGCCCACAAGGAAATTGAGAATAAAAAGAGAATTACAGACTAACTATTGCTAATTTTTGAAGAGTATCATGTAATGTGTTTGCTTGCATAGTAACGGACTAAATTGCTGACCCAAAAGTATTCAATTCAAGGCCTATTTGAGACATTTCTGGCAGCAGAGCCCTCTAAATTTGATCAGCAATGCTAATGCAGATGGAAAATGTCTTTGCAACCCTGTCTGCTGCTTTGAACATTTAAGACCATGCCTAGAATATTAGAAAAAAACCTATGCAAATCTTCAGAGCATTAATACCTCAGGCTCATTGAAATGAAAATTATTATAATCATGAGGAAGACGGTTGCTCTATTACCATTGATACCAAAAGCATCTGAAATTTGTCTATGGAAGTCCCATCCCTCCTCCTGAAATGTTGTTAAATAAATGAATTTTCTATCTCGTTTATGCTCGATTTCCCGAAGCTGAAATTATTATTTAAATAATGAAGGAGGGAAAAGCTGCCAAAGTTCAACGCTGCTGGGTTTTTTTCTCCTGATATTAAGGATGGAATTCATCTGCAGCAACTGCAATCAAATCCAAATTCAAGTCAAGTAATTTCAGGCTTCCCTGAGTCTCTTCTTGAGACTGTTAGAAATGCAGAATGCCTAGAAAAATAGCAGAAATATAAATCCTGACATTTACTAAGTGCCTAAGACCAGGAGCAACTTTCATAAACTCTGTGACCTATCTAAGCAACTGTGTAGAAACCATACTTAAGTAGTGCCCTAGGCTAGAAAAAGTTGACGTCCAGCCTTTAGCAGAGGAAGGCAAAACTAGAAAGTTTGATGCAATATTATTAAAAAAAACCCCACAAGACAACACAAATTTGGTAAACAAGTCCCTGAAAATGAATAGAAAATAAGACAAGCCACAGTGAGCAGGAGATGCTGTGATGTTTTAAACCCAAGAGAAAAAGATGTTCTCCAAGGAAGACTGATCATTGACAAGAGCAAAAGGGCTCCATAAAAATCCTCAGGACTGAAATACTTCCACTAGGGGGTAAGAGAGGTTCATCATCTGCAAGTGCAGCAGCCTGGCAGGAAATGCTGGATGTGATTCAAACACTGCAGTCGGAGTATTAGAGAGGGATGCGGGCTGGAAACACTGGAAAAATACTTGGGATATTTAGGTAACAAAACGTACATTGGGAAGGAAATTTAGTTCTGTATGGGCAACAAGACTGAACCTGTAAAAATGAACCTGCAGCAGTGACAGTAACTGATGGCTTGAGATGTTATTTTTTTTTAAATTTTAGTACTTGGAGGAAAAAAGGTCATAAACGACAAGGGGTGAGAGGCAGAGCACTGCAGGATCTGTTAGTTGCCACATATTAGATCCAAGGGATGAATAAAGCAGTAGGAATGGCTCCATGGAAGTTCCCTCACTTCTGCTCCTTCGCAGAGATGCGAGATCAAATCTGGGGCAAATCTCCATGGATTCCACACCTTTCAGGGCACCTCTGGGCTCAGCTGTGGGCAGGCAGCTCGAAGGACGAGGCAGTGACTGAGGGCTGAGCCCTGGGTGTTTTGAACACTGGCCCGTGTTTACACGACTTTAACTTGGCTCCCATGACAACAATCACTGAATGAAGAAGAAAAGCTGGAGAGAGAAATCACTAAACACAACACCGTCTCAAAGAGTCTAGTAGATGGCAAATGCTTTTCCTGTGCCACTGCATATTTTCTTCCCTCTTTAATCTTATTAACCAGCCTGAGGTAGAAGAGCAGTAACTAACTGAAAGTAAGTCTGAATCCTCATCACATTTTCATTTATTTTTATACAGCAAAAATCAAAAGCTCATGACCTCGGTATCTGAAAACAATATGCAGCCACACAAGCCTTGAGTTTGCAGCCAGTTACATAAACAAGCAATAATTCCTGAGCAAGCTTCCATGAGATGCTGTGGAGCTCTGTACAATGTGATTTCCATTTAAATATAAACACATGGGAAAAGTTTTTCCCCAAAAGCGACACCTAATCATGCAACAGCCACGTTCTTACCACCACAGTCCCTACGTACAGGCCTTTGCTGGATCCCAGGGATCATTTCAGGAAGCTGAATTTTTGGCTCGTGTGTACAAACAGACAGAGTTGTTTCAAGCACAGAGTTGGCTGCTGCCAGTGTTGAAGCAAGAAAACAGAGTTTGCAAAGCAGGAAGTTCATGGAATCCTAGGATGGTTTGGGTTGGAGGGGACCTTAAAGACCATCTCAACCCAAATCCCTGCCATGGGCAGGGACACCTTCCACCAGACCAGGTTGCTCCAAGCCTCATCCAACCGGGCCTTGAACACTTCCAGGGATGGGGCAGCCACAACTTCTCTGGGCAACCTCAAGTGGAGTTTATGGTTTCACAGATGTTCCCACGGTACCACACAGAATTTTGGAAATGAAATCTCATCTCTCACATCCGAGGGCATACTGTGGCAAGTTTGTAAACACGCTTTGAAACATGGCAATGACAAAAAAATTGTATATATTAGTATAGTCTCCAGACCATGTCTGAAGGATAATTAAAGAAAGCAAGTTCACTCACAGACTTTAAGTGCCACCTGAGTTATGAAACCCTCAGAACATGTGATGCCAATCCCACTGCAAATGACTCGCAAGTCTCCTCCCTCCTTGTGATGCCTCGTGATTACAAAATTGGGAGAAAGCTCCATCACATGGATACTGCTCCTCACCACAACCTGGCATCTCCCCATGGACCGGTTTCTTATAAAGTGGTAGGCCTGCAAATTGCTCTGGGCCACTCCTTGTAATTCCTATAAAATGGAAGCAGCACTTGCCCTGAACTCAAATGGAGCAAGCCTTGGTGAGTGACAGCACACAGGCCAGCTGTTGACACAGCAAGATAATGATTATCCTCTTGGATTTTTCCTGATGAGACTGCATCTGGCAGCCTGCCAAGGAGTAGCTAAGGAGCCCATCCAAACAGTTGGGCTGTCATGTTGCCAAAGCAACAATCCAATGCCCAACACTCAGCTATCTCTGAGATTTTGGAAAAACCAGGTCAGTCAGTAAATCTGAATGGAATCCTGAGCTAGGGTGTGTCTGCAAAGCATCCTTGGGATTTGAGAACTGGCCACTCTCCTCCTCACCTTGACAGGCAGAGGAAAGGGCTTTGGGATTGGCTCAGAAAAGCATCTCACAAGAGGAAAGCACATACAAGGCCTTACAAAAGAAAATGCTTCCATGGCAAGGGATGTGCTGGCCACTGGCAAGGTAGATCTTACCTGAACACAGGCAAAACATATAAGGTGTCACAATGATGATAAAAATTAAATATTCCAGCTGTTTGTCTGAGCTGGATCCTGGCCACACTCCTGTGGTATTTTGATTCATGTTTTTCTGACTTTGCCTTGTTTTAAACCGTTTCCTGGGCTGAGCTGTGTCGCCTCTGTCCGTGGTACTTATCCATGAAATTCCCCATGCATCAGGTGCACTGTTCTGTATCTGGAACAAGCATCTGCCCAGCAAGAGATTCAGGATCTTCACTGGTAGCTAAAAACCTACTTGTAGATCGCCCAAAGAACCACTTCACCATTACAAGGAGCCACCAGAATGTTTAAGGCTTGTTCACATTTGACTTTGGAAGTTACTCGACGCCCAGGGATGTAAGATGATGTGCATTTTCGTGCAGAGGGAAATTTTCCCTCTGACCAAGAGCTCTTGCACAGCCCCTGAGTCAAGGCCAGAGGGGATTATCACAGGAATCCTGACCACGAGTGTTCCCATTAGCTCCTTTAGACCTGGAATGACAGTCCATGATTAGTCACGGATTGCGTGTTAAGAGAGCCAGGCAAGTTGTCATTCCAGCCCTTGGGAGACAACTGAGAGTGGTGGCATCCCCAAGACACCCTCTGTGCTTCAGAGGTACACTCTGGAATGTGTTTGTTGGGCTTTGTGGCTTTTCTTTTGTTGGTTGTGTGTTATGTGCTTTTTAAAGCAATTAAAAGTATAAAACTGCTCTAAAAGTGTGTCCATCAACATAAGACATTTCTGCCTTTCCTCCAACCACAGGCTCTATTCAATGGTACTAAACCTGCTCCAGCTTGTACCACTACTGCTTTTGTTCACATCCAACACATCACCACAGTTCTGTGTCTAAATTTGCTAAAATTATGCCTTTTACTCCAAATTAAGAAAATTCAACTGTTACTTATCACACACTGTTCTCAAACACGTCATACAAGAAGTGGTTACAGGATCAGTATCAAAGGCACAAACAAAAGCAAAGGAACATAAACAGCATAAATATCTCACCCAGGAGATGAGAGCAGCAAAACCAACACATCATTACCGTAGTTTTACCTCACTGCAACAATTCCGTGTTACTGATAATCCTTAACGATCCATTTTACTACTTTTAATAAAATCTTCTCACTACTCCAAGAGACATTTAAACAAATGCACAATTAAGTTCTTTTAGAAAGGGTAAAAATCAAAATAGGTCAACTAAGAATAGAACTGAATGCCACATGTGAGCCAGGAACAAAATGTAATCATGGGACTTTACAGGAACATTTAGGTCAGGCATCCTCAACTTGACTCATCACACTGAGCAGCTTAAAACTTCACAGCGACCAGGCAGGGAATCACTTTGTTCAGACAGATCAAAATGGGGTATCACTACCTAACAAGAGCACAATAAAGACTTGCTTTTCTTGGGTGAAAAGAGTGTTGTCAACATTTGCTGTCTGAACGTAACAACCATTTTGTTCCCTTCCTGTTAAAATGCAAATTATCCCAGCATTTCCTTTCAAAAGCAATGGAAACGTTCAAATCTGTTTGTTTACTTTCTGTTCACAGGAGAACAGTAAACCGAAACATCTACTCGAGAATTATGTCCAATGAGTCATTTTCTTACCAAAGAAAAAAAAAATAACATCTTCTATTCGCCACTCCAGAGTCTGTGGGAATGGGGAGGAGGGCTAAAAATCATAGTCTTTTACTCAGCTGAGCCTTGTAGTTCATGTACTCTCTGAAAAGCTCAGTGTCTTCTTCAGCTGCAAGACAAGCTCAGTATCTTTAAATCTGAAGCAGACACAGGTGTCAGCTTAAAGCCACATGTTCTAAAGCTTCTGGCTATAAAGAAATGCAGTTTGAAAAGAACAAAATGACAGAATCCTAGTGATTTCCTGGAAAAAAAAATAAAAATCAATTCTTTAAAAGCTCTGAGGATAACAAACGGTGCGTGGGTGTCTGTGGAGCAGCATCAGGCAACACGCAGGCACCTGAATAAAGCAGACTGTCAACAATCCAAGCTGGTTCTTTCTTGGAAGCAGCCAAGTAAATAAATTGCTCCAGAGAATAAGAGCTTGGGTACTTTTTTCCCCCCTCATTGGCATAACTAAATTAACGAGCAAACAATAACTCCTGACCACCAATAATTCACTTCAAAAATTCAGCAATATTACTTGTTAAAAATGAAGCATGATCAGAATAAGGAAGGCAGCCTAAATTCAAGACAAATTAGCTTCCTGGGATTTTGGTGACTGGAAGAAAAGAGGATTGGGACTGAATATAAATAATACTGAGAAATATTCATAACTTCTGTCCCACAGTAGTACACAGTGCAACTCCAATTTCAAATTCTGAGTTGCAGGATAAAAACCAGGGTATTTGCAACAGGAAAATGATGTGTTTATACAAGCAGAAATCCTTTTTGGAAAAAAAGAACATTTTTCTCTGTCGTTTGAAGAGAAAAGGTATAAAATCAGTTCTTCATGGTTATGTTACAGGCCTTTTGGGTGTTTTCAAAGATTTCTGTCACACAGAACTCTGCCTGGGGTATATAGCTCCAGTGGTATGAACTAAACAGGGCTGAAGCCTTGCTCCCTCCTCCTACCTTTTTTTGGCACTTCCTGGTATTTATTACAAATGTAACAGGACAACACGTTGGTCTCATTTTTCTGGTCAGCTCCTGTCAGGCAAAATAACTTCTCCCCTCTACTCCAATTCTCTCTGAGCATCCTCTCTGCATTTCTGCATCTCAAACCAAGCAGATTATCTCTATTTTATGGCATCTTTCATGTAGTGAAAATCAGAAAAATAAAAATTTGCTTTCTCCTTTCCATGTTTAAAGGAAAAGCTTTTTTCATGGTTTTTTTTCTTTGCTAGAGTTTCAAATGAGGTATTTTTAGTACTTACTTTGCTCTTTGTTTTTCTTTTGAGGTGCTATATGGTTTCATGCATCAATTATTTGTATTGTGCTGAAGGTGGTGAGTGTCAAATGACAGAAAGGACAAAGGCTGGCATAAGTTTAACCTAAATACTGTGGAGTTTACCTGGGTATGGAGGGCTAGTTAAGGATGCCAACCTGATCCCACAGGACACTGAACCTGGCCTCTCACCTATATATTTCTCCTTTTACAATACTCTACCTTTCACAATATATTTCTCATTTGTACCAGTAGAAAGAAATGATTATGTAGTTCACTTACCCATCCCTGAATCTTTCTTTGTGCCATCTGATATAATATCCACGTGGTCACTGTCCACATCATAACTGAAGAAGTCATTCAAGTAAGTCTTTGACCTCTGGCCACCAAACACGTACAAGCAGCGATTTTTCTGGAATAGGGAAAAAAAAAAAAAGTCTTAAAAAAGTTCATGAAATCATGTTGGTCAGCTGTGACCACTAACATTTATCACAGACTCACAGGATGGTTTGGGTTGGAAGGGACCTTAAAGACCTTTTCATTCCACCCCCCTGCCATGGGCAGGGACACCTTCCACTAGCCCAGGTTGCTCCAAGCCCTGTCCAACCTGGCCTTGGACACTCCCAAGGATGGGGCAGCAACTAATGAATCAAAGAGGAATAGAGATGTTTCTCCTAAGTTTAAAATGGCTGTAACTGCTGTAGCCCTGTCTCATTCTGCTTTAACTTCAGTACATTAAAACAGCAACTTGTCTTTCAAGTTTAATATTAAAGAATTAACAGTCCCTTTGTCTAAAATTCATCAGATCATTGTAACTTCACTGTTAAAAACAGAACAGGAACAGAAGACAGACTGGAGGAGAAATCCTCCAGGTACCAGCACATTGCTAAGCTCAGAAAAGGCAAATGGCAAGTAGAAAGCCAAGAATAACAGGTTTATTACTTCTTTCAAGTTTGCCAAGTGGAAAGTCTGTAAGAGGCGGATTATTTTTCTTTCAAATGGTTGAGAAAACAGAAAAAGGACTTAAACTTCCATGACCTGTGCTTACAGAAACCTGTATTCTTATGTTTATCACAGACAAATACTGGAAAGACCCTCAGGTGCCTGTGCAGAATTTTGTGTGGCAAGATGTTTTTCACCAGATTTTAAACAGCCATTCAAAATAAACATAAAATTGAAGGCTCGGAAAGCCCAGCATTCACTATAAAAATTCTGATCTTCCATTGGAAAGGGAAAGAGAAACAAACTCAGTAATTTCTTCAAATTGGTGGGTTTTGAATCGGTGCTATCAGTAAATACTTGAATGTCACAACATTAATTTTAATTATCTTCTCTTGAATTCTCCTCTTTAGTTCTCTTCTCTTAAATAAACATGTGGTTGATGAACACAGCTGGAAAGGTAATGAAAGGTAGTTTTTAATGCTAATACTAAATAAAATGCTATACACACCACACCCCACCAACTCCTCTGCTTTTCCATCAGGCTCTGGATGAAGTGCCCATTATTTCATCTGTGCCCAGCTGTCAACAGGTGCTCAGGACAACAAACTGCAGCTTGGTGCTCAGCATAAGAGGCCTGTGCAACTCAATGCACATCCAGGAAGTCCCATTCCAGTAACCACACATGGTATCTATTAAACCAGAAGCTTCTAAATTGCTCTGCTAACTTAAAAAGAACAGTTGTTTCGGTCAAACTGAACCACAGCCTTTAGGTCTACTTACTACTTTTCCATTAAAATCAACTCTCTAAAATTCACCTTGTTTTCTACTTGAAATTTCATTTATCTGAACTCATGAAAGCTCCAAGATTTGAATTGGGACCTCCCGCACTTACCAAAGCAGCACCAGGATGTCAGTGAATACAGGATAAAGTGAGACAACATATCCCTCAGGAGATTAAAGAGCTTCAAATTTGCAAGAAAAATGAAAACCACATGTTCTCCTTAAAAGTCAGGCATCATCAATCAAAGCAGGGCGTGGATACTTACAGAATGGAATAACATACAGTGTCCTATCCGGGACTGGATATCCTCGGGTCCAGCGTTGCAGGAATCCTCTCGCAGGAGTTTCCACGTCTGGCATTGGCAGTCAAAAGCAAACAACCCACTGAACTGTGGCTCACTGGCTCTGCTGTCGTCCACACTGCCATTGCAGGTGAGAATTCGGCCTCCAAAGGTGTAGATCATGTGCTTTTCAGAATCCATACACATCTGCAAGAACCAGAGAAGCAGTTTTAAGGCAGCACATTAGGACTTATATGCTCTGAGATTTAAGATTAAACACCCCTCTCTCCTGCAAGCCATGCCTACTAAGTTCAGGCTCTGCACATCTCCTGAGCATCAAATAAAGAGGAAAGAACACACATCTTCACAGTTGTCAGGTATTAATCTCACAAAATTAATTTTAAAAGTGAGCCTAATTTCTATGTGCTATTTAATAAGGGGGAAAAAAATGTACCCTTCATCATGTAAGAAAACTTGTCTCTAGCTCCTGATTGCAGGGAAAAATATTTTAGTCTTTCATCAAGATCCACAGCCAATTCTGCCAGAGAATTAAAAGAGTATTGCCTTTGGCAATGGCTGTGCAAGGGGAAAAAAAAAACCAAAATCACTGCTAGACTGATGCAAATATCAGCCTGTGATTTGTTACTCTGGTTCCATCCTCAGCACACATTTACTGTTACCCCCATTACCTGAGCACAAAGGGGCATAACCCAGCCAAGGATTCCTGATGGCACTGCAGCAGAAATATGTTCAGCCCCCAAACCAGAATTGAGTTTATGGCACACAAGAGAAGCACTGCAGCACAAATCAAACCAAAGCCCCTCTGACTCCAGGTGATGTTTTCAGACAGAGAGTTACAAAACACCAGGGAGGGGGGGAAGCAAACCAACAAACAGGCAAGATTACAGTAAGATAGAGATGCTACTCAGCAAAGCCTACACAAAACACCTCTAGTGCGGCAGATTTTTGAAGGTTAAATAAAAACTGCTATCGCAGTAGGTGCTGAGGGAGAGGAAGAGCTGCAGATTGATAAAGAATTCAGTGAGGACAGAGAAGACAGCAAGGGGGAAAAAAAGAACCATTTCAGGAGGCAAACAAGGCACCCAGAGTGGCCTTGCCAGCTGACGATTTCCTTGTGCCTCTCCCCCAACACCTGGAGACTGGTATTTGTTATTAATAGAACAGAAAGACTGATTGGCTTTTGTTCTGCAGACATGGTGTATCTTTAATTTTCGGTGTCAGCAGAAAGGCACATTGTGCTGGCAAACAACAGCTTTGGTTACAAAACAGCCAGCACCAATAAAACAGATCTTGGGTTGCTTTAAAAATGAGTCCTGATGTGCTGTTTCTTGGCAATGCTTTATAATAAAATCAATTGAGAACAAAGTACCTTTTTCAAGTAGACAAAAGCCACTGAACACATGACATAAATAAAGAAGTTTCCAATCTGAACACGTGGACAGATGTGACTTTTTAAAGGGTAGCCACTCCTTTAAGGTGTTTCGATCATGAGAGAGCAAGCATATAACTTAATTTGAAGGAATATCCAAATCTGAAGGAATTCTGCTCTTGTGTTGGCCTCATTCCAGCAGCTTGCTTGGAGTATTATTCCAAAGGTACCATATACAGTTTTTCAAGTTGCTCCCCGACGCCCTCTGAGCAGGAGGATGTGCAATCCCAGCTCAAAGAGGCTGATAAAAACCAGATGAGCTTTAATAAAACGTGCCTTAATAAAATGAATTTGTTTGCAAAAGGTTTTATGATTCTTCTGACTCTGTTTGATTAGAAAACCAGCCTTAAACAGCAATGCTGTCGGAATTTAACCAAGTGCAGAACGCACCCTCCTTGTCCCTGCTTTGTTACCTGGTACAGCACTTCTAAACCACAGATCAAAAACTGACTCTCCAGCACTGAGAGCTCGCAGGAGGAGTGTGAGTGTGGCTGACCTGATGATCAAACACCAGCTTCGGGCCTCCATCCGCTGCAGTGTCCTCACTCAGCAACATCCAAGTGTTCGTGTCAATGTCGTAGCGATAGAAGTCGCTTTTCAGGGACTTGCTGTTCCTCACGGAGGAATCCAGATAACGCCCCAGCGTGTAGATCTGCCTTCGCTGGATGTCAATGCACATCTTGTGACAGGATCTGGCACTGGGGCCACTCTGAGACAGAGAAGGACCACAAAAACAGAGAGAGTAATAGATTTAATATTGCTCCCGGTAGGTCACTAAGGGCAAATAAGTATCATCAGCAAGTAGAAATCCTTTGAGAACTCAGGAAAATCTGCTTTTAATCAAATACAGGATTAATATAAAAGTAACTGTTAAGAAGACATTCCATAACTTGCCATTTAGAAAGACACCAGAAAAAACTTGAACGTATTTGTCACAACAAACTTATGATTTGGACCCTTTTTTGTCACATTCCTTAGAAAAGTTTCTTCCAGAAGTGATTCTCAGAGGCGTGTGAAAGCTACTTGATCTTTTAAAATAACAGAAGTTGATGCACATGAGAGGCAAATTAAGATGTCACAGCCTATAAATAACCACACAGGAAGAAGATTAAGAAGCGCTCTATTACAAGCGCCTCTGTTTTATTAATAGGCTGTTTTCTAACAGATCATAAGCGGACACTCCCACAAGCAATCCCATCCCAGAATGGGTCTGAGAAGGTAACAAAAGCACTCCCTGTCCTTCACAAATAGATATGGCCCTTCCAGCCTCCAACCAAAAGAAAGTTTCCCACGGTAAGCAAAACTGCCCTGAGTCATGGTCTTCAAGGAAAACACAAGAGAGTGCCCCTGTCAAATTATTATGGGCTAATCCACCCAGGAGTGCTCGAGTTAAATCAAGGAGTGACTTATTCAATGACATTACGACAATGATATGCAGTACTGGGCAGTGACCTTTCTGCTCCCAAATCTAATTTTAAGGGTCTTCATACACTCATCTTGAAGAATGAAAAGTGATATTCTGGTACTCCAAAATACTGGAAATCAGGATGTGCAAAGCCTTACTTGCAAAATATCACACAAACAGAAAACCTGCCATGGTGAATACAGATCAAGTCCATAGATTATTTGGACTTGGTTTGTATAATTTTGGCACTTCACAAATAAGGACGTCAGAACAAGACTGCCTGAATCGAGAGTCTGGAAACCAACATGAACACTGGTAAGATTTGAATTGACAAACAAAGGGAAGACCTGCAGAGGACTGAAGCGTGGAGGACCAAAAGGTGTGACCAGCAGGAAAAGGGAGGTGATTCTGCCCCTCTACTCTGCCCTGGTGAGATCCCCACCTGCAGAGCCGCCTCCAGCTCTGGGGTCTCCAGCATAGGAAGGGATGTGGAGCTCCTGAAGCGAGTCCAGAAGAGGCCACAGAGATGCTCCAAGGGCTGGAGCCCCTCTGCTCTGGAGCCAGAGAGACCTGGGGGTGTTCACCTGGAGAAGAGAAGGCTCCAGGGAGACATGAGAGCCCCTTCCAGGACCTAAAGGGGCTCCAGGAGAGCTGGAGAGGGACTTCGGACAAGTGCAGGTAGTGACAGGATAAGGGAAAACTGCTTCAAACTGCCAGAGGGCAGGGTTAAATTGGATATTGAGAAAGAATTCTTGGCTGTGAGGGTGGTGAAACCTTGGCACAGGCTGTCCAGAGAAGTTGTGGATTATCCATTACTGGAAGTGTTCAAGGCCAGGCTGGATGGGGCTTGGAATAACCTGGGATAGTGGAAGGCGTCCCTGCCTATGGCAGGGGTTTGGAACTGGATAATATTTAAGATCCCTTCCAACCCAAACTATTCTATGATTCTATTAAAAACAATTGAAAAATAAAGATAATACAAGTAGGCAAAGATGTAGCAAATCACCATTTACTAGAACCTTAAAGCCACATTAAATAATCGGCACAGTATTTGCTCCACATGCTCCCCAAGTACTGCCTTAATTAAAAAAAAAAATATATCTTCATAATTGCACTATTCCACTTCAAAAGTTCTACTGAAATTCTTGAAATTTGAAGTATGCTGATGGAATGCACATCACTAAATCGGACAAAATATGAAAGGAAGCCTTACATCTCCGCAGTCAAAAGCCTTCACTGTTCATATTACAGAATTCAATTTCTTGATTAAACAATGGTTCCAGGAAACTGTTTACAGCAGCTTCAAAAGACAAAGTGAAGAGGTGAACTGAATTGTTCATATTTTATAAATATGAAGTATTATGTCAGCAGTGATTACAGCTTTGAGGATTAGTTACTTCATGGTAATTAAGATAATTTTCTTTTCTGAAAAACAGGACTGATAGCAGTGAAATATTAACATAAAATCCTGAAATGCAGCAAAAGCTCATTCATTGCCTTTGGTCACACGGAAGATGACAGCGAAGGCAACAACATAATTTACTTTGTTCCTAGAAAATACAAAACAGTATCTTCCAGAGGACCATGTTCCAAACACATGGGGGAGTTTCTTTGCACGAGAAGCACCAATTTGTGTATTCACAAAGGCTGCCCCTGATACACAAACAGGTCACCCCAGATGGCACCAGTCCCCTGCCAGCGAGCACATATTTGCCTTGGCACACCTGCCTTGTAGGTGAAATGTGAAGGCCCACCTCTGCATTCTGACTCTCCCCTCTGTTGGGTCATTGCAGTTTTTTAATTGAGCCAGATGATTTAAGTATCATCCCCCATTTCCTCACCTCTATGTGGACTAAAGCAAATCCTCACAAACTTGCTCAAATAATGCCTTTGGGCCTTTCAAGAATAAATCTCCAAGTCAGCCATTTCCAGACCTGCCTTGCCAAGAAAAGTTGCATCATCCACCAAAATTTGTCTGAGTACAGACAGGAGGCTGAGACACTTCGCACCTACAGTAACCCATTTCAAGCCATTGGCAGCAACAAGACAGTTGCTACATCAAGTATACAACATAAAAATTTCCTAAGACTATTCTAAAATGAGAGAAGAATTCAGGGTAAATATCTTCTTTCTTGAATTATGTCCTGGCCACATCTCACACCACAACAGCTGCCTTTTTAAGGAGCTGTTAAGGTTTTAAGTTTGATCATTTCATCTGCGCAGGGACAGAAACCTCATCACCTCAAGTTCTTTCAAGAATAGAGCCTGCCACAGCATGACCTATCTCCTGTAATAAAGAAAACTGCATCCCATTCAAAATCTGTTTTCATAGAAAACTGGAGTTCTGCCTGCACATCACTGACATGATCCCATGGAACCTGTCAAAAGCTTCCTACTAGCCTACACGTTTACCAATAAGAGTAAACAACTCCATTAAACACACTGGTTTGATATTTGAGGCAGAAGAGGTGAAAGGCCAAGTCTGTGCTCACTTGAGTGCTACTCAACTTGACCATGGAAGTCCTTGTAGTACGTACACACCCCGAAGGGGTACACAAAGTCCATTTACAGAGACACTGCGAATGACTAAGAACACTTCAAGGCACGTGTGGTGGAGTGAATCAAGTGCCTGTGGGTGGCTGTGAATGTTCATCCAAAGACGTGTAACTCCCTGTGGTTATGAGAGCAGCCCATTTAGACAAAGAACACACTGACACAACTTGTAATGGACAAAGTGTCCCACCAAATTCGAATGGAAAAGTTTGTTGATTCTGCAAGCGGTTAAAGAACTTGATCCTTTAAAAGCAACAGGCGAGAAAAATGGACCACAATAGAGATGATACCCTGTAACCTACTGCTGAAGAGATCAAATACAGTTAGAGAGCAGGAGAACAAGCTTTGTCCCCCCTTCCAGGATGTTGGCAGGCGACAATCCACGAGTTAATGCCCCAAGCTGAGTGGATGTTACTAGAGATCTCTACACCCTTCTTCAAATTCAGGCCTTAGCACCAAAAGTAAATTGCAAACACACAAAAAGCACCTACCGTACTTGCTACCCCTCTAAACATACTGTCATTTCCAAACATCTTTACAGCTAATGGAGACATTTTTACCTGCACGCTTGTAACCATACAGAAGATTAAACACACCCAAGTCTTCTCAAGTAGAGCAGAAGGCAAATCACAGTTTTGACCTGTTGCCATTTATCTACTACTGTGGTTATCTGAACTCACAACAAACCAGTGCAAGACTCCTCTTCCCTGGAAGCGTCCAAGGCCAGGTTGCACAGGGCTTGGAGCAATCCGGGATAGTGGAATGGTATCCCTACCCACTGCAAGAGTTGGAATGAGATGGTCTTTAAGGTCCCCTCCAACACAAATCATTCTATGAATAAGTACTTTTTCTTTAGATCTGATTACTTCAAACTGTTTTCAAAGTTCACACGTGGAATCCACATTTTTGCAGATGAAGCTTTGTGACCTGATTGAGTAAGGTAGCAGAGATGTTACTTCCCAGAGCTCATCTTCAGTAGAAGAGACTCCAGTAAAGTCACATCCAGAAACAGCGCCCAAACAACCTGAACAAACACGGGGTTAGGGGACGCCTTCCAATTCTCATCAGGAAGCTGCTGGCACACACACACACTGCAGAAACCACACGTGAAAGAAGCTTGTGACTAGGCTAAGTTCTTATTCAGATGGCAAGCAATGTGTTAGGCCGCCTTGGCCAGTGCCTCTGCTGCTGCCAAGGCTGTGATGGCAGTAGGAAAGCATTAGCATATCACATTTCTAACCTGCAGGACACTAAACAATACCAAAAACTACTAAGCACAGGCACTTGTTGGGTTTGTGTGGGACTCAATAAGTGCCCCTGAGGGGCCAGGGCTAACCTGAACGAAGTGGCTCTGTGCCACCCAGCCCCACCATACAATCAGCACAGCACAATAACAGCCAAGACAGATTAAACAGCAAGTGCCACGGCCCCCTTTGGAAGTGCTGCAAAATGCCAAGCTTTATGCCCTGCTCTAAAGCTCCTCCTCAACCAGGTTGGTCTTGACACAACTCCTTCGGTCTCTAAAACACAGATAAACGTCCTGGTGAGGGTGGGATGGTGGGGAAAGGAGAGAGTCTGTACATCCAGGAGTATTTAAGACAGGTTTTCAATCCTTTAAGCACCCAGGGCCAAATAGGATTTTTAGGTTTCGTCAGTGCTACACGAAATTCAATTGTGCAACGCCAAGTGAATACACAGTATACTTTATGAAAAGCCTTCTCAACATGCTAAGCCACTTTATAAAATCTAATTAGAGCTTTCTTCATTTAACTTGCAAATGTTGAAAGCAATTATCCCACTTAAGGGCTAACTTACAAAACGTTTTCCAAAAGCAACACAACGGCACCGAGAGACAACACTGCCTCCTTAGAATAATTGATTTGTTCCTATACAGGAGAGAAAGGATTGGGACTCAGCTCCTCAGGGCAGGGTCTACTCAAATCACTCTTTATGCCAGGATCAGCAGGCATCATCGTACCAACAGCATCCTGGCATGCTCCACTAAGGAACAAACATGATAGCTTTTATTTTTTTGGTTTGTTTTTAAATAAATGTCCTATGAACCTCCTTTAATGTGAACATGACCGCAGGAAGCCAGTTCCACTCCCCATCCCACCCTCCAAATAAATACTGGGGGAGCTTGGCTGCTTCTGGTTATCATAACCTTTTGCAAATAAAGGGTTTTCAGTTGCAAGAAAAATCTGTTTTATTCAGACCAATCCAGATGAAAAATCTCAGGAGCAAGTCTGGATCGTGTTCAAGAGTCAGGGAAATAAAAACAAAGAACAGCTGACTAATTCTCCGTTCTTGGTCCTGTAAAAGACTGAGTGGAATGTGAACACTGCCTCCAGTATAAAGTTCAAAAATAAGCGTCATGAGGTAAATGCTCTTGTCCTAAAGCAAACTAGGACGAGGACATAAAAAGACACAAACAACCTACTTTGTTTCCAGTCCTGAGAGCAGCCTGTCATGCAACAAATAGTCCCTCCTGCCTACACATAACTGCGGAGATTAATTGCTCTCATTTCCCAGTTTCAGAGTATAATTCATTTCCTTCTCCACCACCCACACACCACCCCCCCCACCCAAAAAAACAAAAAAAACCAAAAAAAACGGGAAAGTTCCCCACAATCCTAAAAACGAAAGGAAATGCATATTATTCTTGGCATTCACTCAAGTCCATGGGCTTTAAGATTAGAGCCTATTAGTGCTTTATCAATGCCAGTCTTCAACCAATGCACTCCCAAAATGTTTAAAATGAGCTGTAGCAAAGATGAGCACTAAATTCAGCAAGAGAAACAACTGCAGCCATGCACAACATAAAACTCTTTCATCCCACACTAGTTACTTACAGAAGGCATTTTAAGTTTCTCACAACCTAAGGGTGTCAGAAACAAAGTGATTTTATCTATTGAGTTTTTTTACGGTAGCACAGAGGATTTGTATGGCCCATCAAGCCCAAAGCATGAAGCAGAAGGCGCAGAGGCTAAGATATTGTTCCTATCACCCACCAAATCATCAGCCACGTGCCAGGAGCACCAAGTCAGGAGTGGGAGAAGGGTCCTGCACCTTCAGTCACACAACAGGAGCATCGTGACCACACTCACATCCAGGACAGCCCAGCACAGGCACCTGGCAGGGCCAAGAGCCATCTCCAAGGATTCCTTCAGCAGGCAAGACCTTCCCATAAACAGCACATCCCAGCTTCCCGCTCTGTATGATGGCAGGAATTGGTGCCACCTGTGCCACTTCATGTCCAAGACCTGACAGTCCCAGCACTGGAATTAAAAATCTTTGGATGTCACATGGGGCAGAGGCAGCAAAGGACTGATCTGGGATCTCAAATGTTTCAAGGAGCATAAGACAGAAGTTTAGCTCCAAAAAATGTATTCTGCATGCTGAATGTACACTTTATTAATGCAATTATTCTGCAAATAATCTCTGGAAGTGTCCAAGGCCAGGATGGACAGGGCTTGCAGCAACCTGGTCTGCTGGAAGGTGTCCCTGCCCATGGCAGGGGGTGGAACGAAATGGTCTTTAAGGTCCCTTCCAACCCACCCCATTCTAGGATTCTGTGATATTCTCGCCACTATTTACAAAGAAATTCCAACTTATTTTAAGCTGCTGTACCAGCTATAAAGAATGTTCTTTGAGAACATGCAAGTTCATAGAATCCTAGAATGGTTTGGGTTGGAAGGGGACTTAAAGATCATCCAGTTCCAACCTTCTTCCCTCCTACCTTCCACTACCCCAGGTTACTCCAAGCCCCATCCAACCTGGCCTTGAACATTTCCAGGGATGGAGCAGCCACGGCTTCTCTGGGCAACCTGTTACATATGAATTAAATATGTTCTGCCAATAAATATTTAGGGAATTTCATTAAATAGATCAGAAACTCTGAGAATCACAACACTTAAAAGTTCCCCATGGCCACTACTGAAAAGCCATGGATTTACACAATTTTTCACACAAGAGAGTTAAATGTCTTATGACAAATATTAGGTTTGGATATAAAAAAGTGCTAATTAACTATTAATAAGTCTATCCACGGCTAAGACAGGGAAGGCACCCTCGGTCAGGCAGCTGACACAGTATTTGAGCTATGGCTAATCTGCTTACGGGTGCCCTCCTACAGCGATGCCACAGGATAGATTTACCAGCAAAGTCCTTTCTGGGCATCTGACTCAGACATGATGGAGCAGATTAAAGTCAGAGGCAGCTTTTTTAGCACACAGTTTTGCATGCACATCTGTGTAAGCTGGAAAAACAAAACAAAAAAAAAAAAAAAAAAAAAAAAAAAAAAAAAAAATAAAATTTGGAA